>VUQH01039157.1:0-14831 GCA_015106775.1 Etroplus canarensis
AGACGAGGCCCAAGAGCACCAGCGACCGAGAGCCCCCCGCCACCCGGCGGGCCCCCCCCACGCCGAGGCAGGGCCCAGTCACCCAGGACCGCCAAGAAGGGTGGCCAGCGTCCACGCCCAGCTGTCCGGCCATGGACTCCAGAGACCCCAAGAACCCACACCCCCGGGAAGACAGCAGCAAGGAGCGAGGAGGGGCACCCCCTATTGACCATGGTGATAGATAGAGGGGTCAGCAAGCCCCAGATCCAGTCACAATCACATGCATAAACAAACACACACAACCACCCACCCACACACACACACAGACCAGACGGGAGGGTAAATAAATAAATTTTTTTTAAAAACACAAGCAAAGTGTACCTAATGAAGTAGCTGGTGAGTGTATGTCACGCTAAAGCAGAGTTATAGACACACAAACCATACAAAATAACCCCCTAACATTATTTATCTGTTGCAGCTGGTGTATTTGATTCCATTTTAGGACTAATTATTTATTGATTAATTACTTTAAAAAATATATTTTGACATAAGAACCTGGCAAAAAAAGTGCTTTTTGGATTTTTCTGCGTTCTGATGGACAGAATGTTGGTAACAATATTGTTGTGAAATTGTCTTTGTTTGTTCTGTAACGAATTTCATTCACTATGCTAGTATAATGACGCCTGCTAAAAAGAAGACTTAGTCATTAGAAAAAGTACAACTTCAATAAACTGATTCCTAATTGAGCTGCATTTCAAGAAATACTGTCACAGTTTATCCTAGCTAAATGTATAGACGTTTGTATAACAATAATTACTCATTAATTACAGCCATGCAATAATTTTCCATGAGCTCATGAGACAAGCAGTCAAACGTTTGCCTGCAGAGGCTGAGCTCACATCAGTGTTCAGTGCTCAGTCAACCATCTCTGGGCAAATCAACGTCATCAGAAGAGGAATGTGAGAAGACACTCAAATCACATTTTACTCTATATGATTACACAGGAAACATTTCAATGAACAAATTAAGCTTAAAATAGGCAGCATCGACAGTCTGAGCTCATCCACACAGAGGGCCTGGTTTTCAGAAGGATGAACATGAAGGGAGGAAGTGGGAATTCTTTCGAAAAAACGGATAGATGAATAAGCAGAGAGGTTGAGAAATGTACCAATGAACACGGTGATGATAAGAAGCAGCAGCAGCAAAATGCAGTGCGTCAGTAAAGCGGAATCACAGCTCCTGATCCACATTTATATGCAATTAACAGTCAGTAGAAGAAAGAGCAAAGATGACTTCATCCGCAACATTTTCACACAGTAAAAACAAACAAATCCACAAATAAATAAATAAGTGATTAAGTAAATAAAATACACCTTTCCTGCAATGAAATTAAACCAAATATGTAACCGATTCCGATATCATTTTCAGCGTCAAGCCAACCCTCCACTTCATCTTCTGAGAAAAGCTGCCATTAATCTGTTTTTTCAGTAAACATGTCGCTTTGCACAAATGAAGCCGTGCACAGTCTGAGCGGATCATTACTGATATGATCATCCTAGTGTGACTTGTAATTAACTTGGGAAACCTCAGCACTGTTTGTCTCATTTCAGCAGATTTCTGTTAATGGTAGAGCAAAAATTTGATAATAGACTGCATGTTTGCGCTTCTGCCAAACGGATTGGTTGCTGTAGCACAAACCCCATGTCCAGAAAGGTTGGGATATTTTCCAAAATGCAATAAAAAAACCATCTGTGATACGTTAATCCTCTGGAGTGATGTGATCACATGACTGGTGTGTCCATTAACTCCAGAGGGTTAATTGACACATATCTTTACAATAGACAAAAGTACGGAGAAAAATCTCTCAATAGTTTGAATGACCAGCTCCATTGTATTGTGTAAATATACACAAATGTAGAATTTGGTGGCTACAACACAATTACCAAAAGTTGAGACTGAGTTAAAATAAGATTGAAAAGTGCACAGAATATTCTACGAACACCACTTTGGAAGAATTCACATTAGGCAGGCTAATTGGGAGCAGGTGAGGAATCATGAGTGAGAATAAACGTAGCATCCATCAAAAGTTCAGGCTTTGTGAGCATGGATGATGACTATGACTCATCCCTTTATAAAATTTGTGAGAGAATTAAAAATCAGAATTAGCACTTAATTCCAGGGGAGAAACTGTTGTCAGTTCAAAAGGAACATTTCTCAATGCAAGGATTTAGAGAGTTTATGTGTGTTAACATCTACAGTGCACAATATTGTGCAAAGATTCAGAGAATTCAGAGACATCCGTGTGTAAAGGCCAAGGCTGGAAACCAGTAAGATTCCTCAGATGAACTGAATGACTCTGAAACTATGTGCTGGAGTCATATGAGTCAAAACTTCAATTTGTTTTCCTAAATAACAGGCACTGACCTCTCCATGCCAAAGAAAAATGCAACCATCCAGACTGTCATTACAAAAGGTGCAAAAGCCAGCATCTGTGATGGTATATATGTGAAGGCACCACTGACTCTGAGGTATATATATATATATATATATATATGGATTTTAGAGATATATATTGTCATCAAGGCAAGGTCTCTTCACAGGACATATATGCTTATTTCAGCACGACATTGCCAGACCACATTATGCACATGCTACTACAGGGTAACTTCATATACACAGAGTGCATATTATTTGACTAGCCTGCTGCTAGTGAAAATGCATGGCTTGTCAAATAAAGAAGAGAA
This sequence comes from Etroplus canarensis, assembly GCA_015106775.1. Classification (NCBI taxonomy): domain Eukaryota; kingdom Metazoa; phylum Chordata; class Actinopteri; order Cichliformes; family Cichlidae; genus Etroplus; species Etroplus canarensis. The sequence continues at coordinate 2,724 of VUQH01039157.1, forward strand.
TCAGACAATGGCTCCTAGACTGTTGAGCAGCTGAAGTGTTATATCAAGCAAAAATGGACAAGATTTCCAACCTTACGACATATTAATTATGTGAATTAACATACCACAATAAATTCTGGATTAAAACACAATATGAGTAAGTTGACTTTTGCATGCCATAATTACTGTGTAAAAACTGAGCATTGAGAAAATATTTGAAGATATGTAAGCTTGAATGAACTTCTTTTCACCTCAGTAACAACAACCAACTAAACTTTTGCACAAAATGGTATCTATAAAGCAGACTGGAAGATGTTCTATGAATTCAGACTAAACTGCTGTATATACACACACACACACACACACACACCTTTTTTTTTAGCAGAAATTGAATTTTTATCAAAACACTAAAAAAAACAGTAGTCATTAAAGCAATAGTGTGTGATATTTAGTGACATCTATCAATGAGAATGCAGACTGCAATAACTGAATACCTGTCCTCACCCACCTCTCTTTCCAAAGTTGTTGGAGAATCTATGGTGGCTGTCAGGGGCCAAAATGGTGTGTTCCACAACCGCATTCAGTCGTATTTTAAAAGTTCAGGTTTTATACCGCAAAAGTAATAGATTATAGCTAAGGAGTGATGATAGTTGTTCTGTATTGTGACAGTATGGTGGCAAACACTAGCTGGAAGCAAGGCAAAGTGCAAAAACTAGTATTCAAGTCTGTTCATCTCTTCCGAACTATGAACATGGTAGCTCTCTTGGAAGGGACCCGCTAATACAGTATATGAAACTATCTTTTCAAAAGAGAACAAAAACGCAATGATTATTATCTAGAGTGATTTTACACAACAAAAGCATAAATATGTATGTTAGAATCAATTTCTAATGACAGATCACCTCCTTTAACATCTGTTTGGTAGCACTCAAACAAACATGCAGCATGTTGAGAATGAGTCTGACGCTGCAGCAGCCTCCCAGCGTGCTGTGGCTGAGGAGGTAGTTGTTGTTATTTAGGGCCTGTCTCTTCTCATCAGTGTCTACAGCATGTGTGTTCACTGCTGCTGGCTGCCTGACTGATGACATTTTCAGCATGAGCGAAGAGAGGAAAATCACTTCTGTCAGTAAAACACACCACCTCCTGCTATTCATCACTCCTAATATCTTTCTTTCTGTACTGTGTACTTAAATGATTCTTCATCTTGTCTCTTATCTATGTTTTTTTTCTCCTCATTTTATTTTGTGCAGGCTGCCTCTCTTTGACACTGCTGTTAATTGCTCTTAATTTCTAAGTCGGTGGCTTTACTGTCAAAAACGTGCTTCAGATCTCAGAGATTGCAGGAAAAAAATTGAAACATTAACCTATTTTGCAGTTTTTGTTTAAGACTTTTGATTAATAATTCTCATGTAATCACAAATTTTAAATAGGTTGGCTTTTCTTTTAAAAAAGTATGCAAAATCAAATAAGTGGGTCGAACTAACTAGTTACTCTGAGTGTGATGTACTTAATAAGAATAAGTCACATCAACCTAATACATTTTTCCAAAGTAAAACATGTTACGCAAACTTTAACAACTTTTATAGTCTCCTCTACAAATACTGGAACAGCAAAGACAAATTAATAGTTTTTGCTTTGCACTGAAGACATATCTGTTTGACACCAAAAGTTGAATATGAGAAAAAAGATCAGAGGTTCTGCTTTTATTCCCTGCTATTTACATCTAGATATGTTAAACAACACAAAACATGTTAATTTTGTACCAAACCACCCAGTTTTTCAAGTGAGCCTAAGTATTCATGACGAGTGACAGGAGTTTCGGTATGTCATAAAAGATCGATTGTTTAATCACGCATGGCTGCTTCTAAAACAGGCTCATTCATTTTTACTGATGATGTAATTCATGATGGTAGTAGTAGAATGAACGCAGATGTCTACAGAAACATATTGTCTGTCAATTTATAGAGAAATGCATCCAAACTAATTGGAAAGAACTTTATTATGCAGCAAGACAACAATCCAAAAGGCTGCCACCTCAACAAAGGACTTCATCATGGGGTAAAATGTAAGATTTCAGACTAGCCAAGTCAACTACACATTTCACTTTCTCAAGAGAAGACCGAAGGGAGAAACCCCACAGAACGGACAACAACTAAAAGACTTTTTACTTTAATTTAGTTGAAAAGTGTCCCCGTAGTGTGGTGGTTTACACATTTGCCTTACAGGCAAAAGGTCCCTGGTTTGATTCCAGGTGGGGGCACAAACCCCTCTCACCACAGAGGGTTGCATCAGGAAGGGCATCCGGCATGAAACCTCTCCCAAATTACCAATGCAGATTAATCTGCTGTGGCGACCCCTTAGGAAGAATACAAAGGAGCAGCCGAATGCACGTTTCTCTTTAATTTTGTCAAATTATTCTGTTGTCATATCATCATTTGAAAAATTAGGTGGTTTGACCCAAAATGTGTTATGTTCATGTTTTTTTTAACATATCGTGCTGTAAACACCAGGGAATAAAAGTTGAAACTCTGATCTCTCTCCTTATATTAAGCTTTTGATATCATACACAAAGGTCTTCATTGCACAGTAAAAAGAAATTTATCTGGACTTGGTGTTCAAATGCTTTTAGAGGTATGATAAACTAAGAAAGTGTCAAGAGCAACAACCTAGACATTTTTTGAAAGTTCAAGTACTAGAACATTATATTTACATTATGTGTTAAAACACAAAGGCCTTAGTTTTTGGCTCATACCTGTGCCCTATAAACTACAAGACTACTTTTATCCACATCTGGCCAATAACCCAGAACATGAACACTCACCAAGAGTTATTTATTACTACAGGAGTCTCAGTCATGGTGGCCTGTTAATAGCCAAACTGTAACAGCCACACGACGACTGGAAACCACATCAGACATCCTCCAGAATCAAAGTCTAAACACAAAATAACTAAAATAATAGTCACATAATTAAATAGAGAATTAGAAGTTAAAAATTAATAGTCCCATGAGGCTTTGCGCTCGCTAACGCAGAAGTGTTTCATGCTTAAAAAAGAAATTCAGTAAAAATAACTAAAAATGAAACACGTAAGCACAACCATACTCCTTAAGCTGGCAAAAGGTAATGATAACTCAGTCAAGTAAGTAAACTTCAAACACTAAAATAAGCTGATTGGACTAATTTAAAGTAAGTTTAAATCACACTTCAATCACATTTGAAGGACCCTTACACTATAACCAGTTTATTGGCACTGAATGTAAAACACTGAATATACTAAAATTCCCACAAACACTCTTTAAAAGTGACATTTCCTGGTTCCCAAAAGTGCACTAAATCCCAGGTTGACTACTGCTAAGTACTAAAGTTTTTATGCGCAAAAAACTATGCACTGTCAACTAATACACAAATGTGTGAAATGAAAACTGCAGCATCACCTTCAGGTCAATGATAAAGTGAGTCAAATGACTGATGGATGGCAGTAAGTCATACTGGAGCCAAACATTAAATGAATGCCTAACTAAATGTACTTTGTTTATGTGGTGTTTATGGTGCTGCTGCTGATGATGATGATGGGGAAAACCAGCAGACCCCCCTCTCACACACACACCTTCCTTGCCTGGTCATTGTCTTCGATCTGACCCAGATCCCTGCCGCTGGCCTGAGCGATCCTCTTTCCCGACACCAGATTCCCCACCATCACAGACGCAGGACCGATCTCTGGAGGTAGAGCAGGAAATCAGGATGAGAAGCATAGGAAAGGAAGATAAATAACTAGCATTTGTCTGTAGTGACAGTTTTGCTGCTTTGAGTTTTATTATGACCGTGAAAACACAATGTAAACCCAAACCAACACTTGTCTTAAATGTCAATTAAAGCCAGAGTTAAAGCTATGCTGGTTTTCTACATCAGAATGTATTTTTTCACTCCTAATGCTTATCCAATAAAGAAAACAGAAGGAGTCTAAATTGTTGTGTGTTTGCAGGCATGCTGTACCAACTGAAATCAGTGGAGTTTTGATGTTCACACTCAATCTGATGAGAATGCTTAAACGAAAGGTGGCAACTGTTTTAAATGCACCAAAAATATGACTTGAATTGTCACACGGCAGAAAAAGCACATTCGCGACTAACAGCATCAACAATAGCTGTGATCTAATCGTGTGCTGCAGAGGGGCCACGACAGACTGACAGTGAGTCAAGCACACAGAACATCAAGACTCTGAAATGCACGCAGCTAAATTCAGCAATTGAGTTTTTTCCATTTGTACATCTGCGCTTTTTGTGTATTTTTTTTGTCTGATGGAACAGCTCTCTCTTTGCTCCTATTTTCTTCATTTTGTTTGAAGGGACTGGATTAGCAAACTGGTGACATCATTCCATTTAAACCCCATTTGACAACAACCATCAATCCTCCTCATTCACTAATTTCAAGTAATTCATTGTACAGAATCATTCATTGTTCTCATCCCAGTGCGTCAAAAAAGGAAATGTTGTCATCACACACATTTGCATAAGGTATCCTTCAGCGTCGGTCAGATGCTGACCAGTTCTGAGTGATTAATAAAGTATACTGATTTCTCATTTTACAGCACTTTGGTATTTTTACAGGACTTTGGTATTTTTTACAAGAATCACTATAAAGATTAAATATATAAACATGTATGTATAAAGTTCAAATGTAACATAAATTACTCCAAAGTTAAACACTATTCACAATATATACAAGATGTGGCGACAGAAAGAAACTAGTCAAGGATTTTGATGTCCACAGGGAGGAATGATTTCCTGTGGCATCCTGTGGAATGAGTCTGCTGCTGAACATGCTCCTGTGCCTGTCCAGCACGTCATGGCTGTGAGGCTGTGAAGGAATGTCCAATATTGTCCTTAACTTTAACAGCAAAAAGGATGACCTTCACCTTGCACACAATTTGGGTGAAGACCCACTAGGTGATCAATGTGAGCAAGTTTGCCAAATTCTGACCAATACCGTAGGAGAAGAAGTAGAGATCCTTGTGAAATGTGGACAGACGGATGCCTCGCCATTACATTAGCTCATCGGTCATTTGGCTGGATGAGCTAAGAAAGATTGGAAAGTTTTATAATTTGGGATGAAATTTTACCTTTTACAACATTTTCATCCTACTGTACATGTGGAAAAATTACACTTAAAGGTACCTAGTGTGTTTAAATGCGATGTCTATATGGGACAAATTGGGAATGAGATCTCATCGCCAAGACCTGGTGTGTCACAGCATAGACATCAATGGAAAACAAGTGTGTATCACTGTGTCACCAGCAGCTCTGACAAAACAGCAGTATCTGAGACCCTAGTAAACAGTATATTTTATTCCCTTATACCTTGATTGTGCTAAAGACATGCAATATGATATTAAAACCTTTATTAGATTGTTTCCATCTTACTTTTACCCTTTTTTAGTTAATCTGAAAAACTCTTTGATTCCACACTGAGATTCAGCTCCAGTGTTTGCCGGATAAGCTCGAAGACCTTCTATAATGAATGTACCTCCACGGTGCTATAACAACATATGCACTCATCTTCATACTGTACCTGGTTGTTTCTGCCGAGGCTTGGGCAGATTGGTGACACAGGTGTGTGGGCACATGAGCACATTACAGGGGTGCAGCGCCCCCTCCAGGAAGAGCTGCTTGGTCTCGGACAGGTGGATGCCACCAAGTGGAGTCTTGGGCAGAGTATTGGAGGGCACCAGAGCCAGACAGTACACGCCCACCTGGTGGATACCATCTATCGCCTGGAAGGTTGGTATTGTGTTTGGAGAAATATGTTCAGATTCAGGAAATACAGATGGGAATTTCATCAAAATTCAACAAGCCTCACCCAATCACCCTCCAAACAACTGATCAAAGCTATTTATAAAATCAGATTCAAATTATTGCCAACAAATTATATTGCGGCTGTTATGATGTCTTTTAATAAGTATTATGTTGCCATTTATCAATAAATTTTTCAATCAGGAAATTCATCATCAAGTACGGTGATATTTATTGTTTAGCTGGCACCTCATCCTGACACTTCGGCCACTTTTGAAAATGCTGACTACTCTGCAACTTGACAAGCTAAATGAAAAAACAACCAGGCGGAAAAGGAATAAAGAGAATAGGTTTTATTGCAGCAGTTAGAACTCCAGATGGCTTTTATAGCTTCACCACAGTCTCCACGCTGACTCAGAAATCTGGAGCTGGACTATGGGCTCAGATTTTAACTGTATGTTATGAATGTATAATATAGCATAAGAAACTGTGTATGCGTTAATTTGAGTTTGGGGGAGTAAAAGAATGTGTGAGAGCAGTTTTGCCATTTTACAAAGTGGGCTCTTAAAACGTGTTTGCCTGGTGTGTGAGCTGGTTTGTGTTCTGTTCTGGCTGGAATGCATTTCAGTGGTGTCAACTGATGTGGCCACAGTTTGAGGCTAAGTCAGAAACATTTTCAGACATACAGTGGAAACCCATTGTTGTCACAGGTGTTACTGTGGATATAGAAAGTCTACACACATACCAGGTTTTTTCTAATGTAAAAAATAAGAACACGATAAATAATTTCAAAACTTTTTCCACCTTTAATGTGACCTATAACCTGCACAATTCAATTGAGAAAGAAAAAAATGTGTTAGCTGGCCAAAAATAAAGAATGCACAATAAGCTCTAAAACTGATACTTTTTTGAAACTTTCTTAGCGTTAATTACAGCATTCAGTCTTTTAAGGGGAGGGAGGAAATCACTCCCTGCAGATCACTTCTGAGTATAGTAGTTTTTGCTAAAAAAAAAAAAAAAAAGCTTTGTACCTGCAGAACTCGACTCATCCACTGAAAGCTGTCCTCCTCAGTTGAGTCTGGTCGCTGCTCAGCCACAACCACAATCCTCTCATCATGGAGTACTGTGATGGAAAACACTGCTATCCTATAGAACACACACACTCCAAGAATCAGCACGTTTTATGGCACAAAGTTAATTGCACTACAAACAGCCACCAAAATGACCATAATGTTTGATCAGTAGCTTAATATTAAAATGTTTATGAAGGGGGAGATTTTTTGCAGCACTTTATTAGACTGCATTAATGCATGTTTGAAGGTCTGCTGAATAAACAACAGTGTCAGTTGCTTTGCAGTTTAATATTTTATGATTGACTTGTAAAACATGATGTACTAGTGTATAAACTGCCCAAGACCAAGTAGACAAGTTAAACAGAATCTCCACCATAATTCCCTACAACATAAATACTGTTTACAAGTTAATATCATGTTAATTGCCTACCATTAACATAAAATTTCTCTTCTGTGATGTCACTTCAAGAGATTTTTAACTTAGGAATTTTTACTTGTGATAATCAAGCTAAAAAGATCGGAAGTTTTCTTCTGCACCAGTTACAGAAACACACTGTTTTCCTAATAGTCCTACCCAAAGCACTAACACTTACCGGCCTCTGTAGACAAACTTCATGGGCTCTACAGCCAGCGCCGTGGCAACAATATCATCAGCATTGTGCCGACGCCCTCCAACCACCATGAGACCATCCATCTTCCCGGCAACAAAGATCAGACCTGCAGGTCCAATGAAACCCAGCAGGCCAGTCCTGGTGAAGGGAAACTCACTGATGGGAGTCCCATTGTTGGACATGGGGAAGACCTGCATAGTTTTAAAAGACAGGAAATGTAAATAAACCCCCCTGAAAAATAACTAAACACCCAAAGCACTGACACTCACCTCGAAGGTGTTCTTGGTCATGCCGGTCAAGCCGTAATAGGAGGTTCCTGTGGCAACCGTGCAAACACACAACTCTCCAATCTCATCAGTTTTACACAGCTGAGGAACACCTTCAATTTTCACCACACACATCAGACCTACAGAGAAACAGACAGTGACATCTCATAGTTGATATTTTTAAATAAGTGAGTCACACTTCAACTATGGAACATTTCAGGTCCTATATTAAGCATCTAGCCTCCCAAACTCTCTGTCAATGGTTACACTGCCTTCTTAGAGCAAATTTAAAGTGGGCTTTATTTCTGGTTTTATATATCTCTTTGTAATAGTCTAACTTTGCTTTACTTTAATTTGTTAATACTTCAGATTACGTATTTTTAAGGTAGATATTTCTTCCATCTCCCATGTGATCTTTTTTCTGCTTCTTCAGTTTTGTTTTCTCTTGTTGTTTTCCTTTTTCTTACTGGTCTAGATTCTTTAAGTGGCAGTAAACATGGTAAAAAATAGAGACAGAAGTAAAAAAAAAAGAAAAAAACAATGGATAATTTGCTTTGCTGTTGATAAATTCTGCACTCTTTCATTCAACTAAAAGAGTAAGAGTAACAGCAGCAAATCAGAATCACAATACATTACAGATGCACCATTAAATAAATATAAACATGAAAGACAGAAAATATTAAGATAAAAACATAAATAAACCCTATATGCAAGAAGGTGCAATATGTAGCACAAGTACTCCAAAGTTAAACCATACTATGTACAGTATATACATACAGTATATACATGATACGGCAATAAGAAATAGTCCAGGTGTTAAAAAGAAGGTAGGTAAAAATAGGTCAATAGCTTTATAAGTCCTGCTATCATGTAGCAAATAATACCAGTGATGTGCACTTAAGTATTCAAATAAACGATCCTACTGACTGATAACCAGCTTCTAAGCAAAATCCCCATGTCTAGAAAAGTTGTAACATTTTCCAAAATACAATAAAACCAAAAAAATGTGATATGTTAATTCACGTGAACTGTTATTCGACTGAAAAAGTACAAAAAAATTATTTTCAATAGTTTTACTGATCAGCTTAATCGCATTGTGTAAATATACACAAATGTAGAATTTGATGGCCGTAAAGCATTCAAAAAAGTTGATAGAGAGTTAAAATAAGCTTTAAAAGTGCACAGAATAATAAAATAACATCGGTTTGGAAGACTCCACGTTCAGCAGGGATTGGGAGGAGGTGAGGCATCATAAAAATAAAAGCAGCACCCACCAAAGGCTCAGTTTTTGCAACCAAGGATGGATCATGGCTCACGCAAAATTTGAGTGCATTGTTAGTCACTTCAAAGAACATTTCTCAACTGAACATTGCAGAGAATTTAGGTTTTTAAACATTTACAGTGCATAATACTGTGAAAACATTCAAAGAATTCAGAGACTTGTCATTGTAGAAAAGCCAGAACCTACTGAAGAATGCATGTGAACTCAGGCAACACTGCCTAAGAAAATGTCATGCTACTGTAACAAATATCCCTGGGCTCAGGAGTACTTCAGAAAACCAATGTCACTTAACACAGATGGTCACTGCATCCAGAAATGTAACTCTAATGTAATGTAACTCTATTACACAAGGAAGAAGCCATATATCAACTCTAAGCAGAAACGCTGTCTGCGTTCTCTGGGCCTGAGCTCATCTCACAGTGGAACTGTGTGCTGAGGTCAGATGAGTCAACATTTCAGCTTGTTTTCTGAAGAAGTCGTTGTCATGTTCTCTGAGCCAAAGATGAAAACGACTAGACTGTTATCAGCGAAAGGTGCAATGCCCACAACATAGCTGAGTTGCATGTATGTGAAAATATCACTGATTCTGAGGTAAATATTCAGATTTTAGAGAGACACGTCCATGGTTATTTAAGCTGGATAATGCTGAAATAATTCTGAAATGCTGATCTAGACCTGCGAATCTATCTCCTATTGAAAATCTATTGCAAATCATGAATAGGAGAATCAGACATCAGACTATGGACTGTTCCGCAGCTTAAGTGCCATATCAAGTAAGAACTGACAAAATTTCCAACTGCAAAACTACAACAAATAGTATCCACAGATCCAAAATTATAAAACTCATTAAATGGAAAAGTGACATAACAACAAACATCTCAGTCAGGTTCAATAAATTATTACAAATATAAACAATCTTTCAAAGTCATGAAAGATTGTCTATATTTTTGAAACTGGGCTATTCTCTGGCTTTCATGGTCACATGAATGTAATGATGTAAAAACTTCAAAATGCTACCTGAGAACAGTGCTTTTACAAAAGTACTTAGTCTGGCTTGGGAGAACTACTTCTGTCTCACCTCCAGGCATGACAGAGCCGACGTCTTGCAGTGTGAGCACTGACAGCTTCTCTTCTGAGTCCACCCGGATCACACCGTGACTCAGGCCCTGCATGGACAGGATGCCGCGACCAGGAGGGGTGGTGCCTTCCTCCAATGGCCTGCAGATAGAGGAAGAAATTAATTTTAAGGTGTAGTCTCTGGAAAGTGAAGACAGTTTTGGGAATTATGCAAAGAGAAAATATTTTTGTTAAGGTTTGTTTTGTTTTTTTTAAATTTGGGAACATGATGAGTGGAAAAAATATTTTAGAGAATTTGGGGAAATCAAAATAGTATAAAGTAATATAATATAAAAGTCACAATATTTTTGGAAAGTGTGAATACTTTTAGAGACACGTCACCTGAGAAAACAACTGAGCGTGATTAGAGTGTTAAGCATGGAAATTCTGGAGGCAGTGAGAATAGATATGGAAATGTAATAAAAAAAATGGGACTATTACTGATAAAAAAGAGGAAAGTGGATCTTTTTGGAAACTAAGGCAATGTTGTCGAGGTAAAGACATTTTTGGAAAACTGAAATATCTTAGGAAAGTCACAATATATTTTTAATATGAGGACCTACAGGAGCTTTCGCGATATTCCATTAATAAATTTATTAATATGGAGTCGATCCCCAGTTTGCAGCTCTTCTATCAAAGCTTTAAACAACATTTTGGAGCGTGTTTGTGAGAATTTTTGACCATTCATGCACAAGAGCATTGTGCAAGATCAGACACTGATGTTGGATAAAAGGGCCTGACTCACAATCCCTGTTCTAGTTCATCCCAAACGTGTTTGACGGGGTCGAGGTCAGAGCTCTGTGCTGGCCAGTTAAGTTCTTCCATACCAGACTCATCCATCCTTGCTTCTATGACCTTTGCTTTGTACTCTGGGACACAGTCATACTGGAAGAGAAAAGGGCCTCCCCCAAACTATTCCCACAAAGCAGGAAGCACAGAATTGGAAAACATGTCTTGGTAAGTTGAAGCATTAAGATCTCCCTTCACCAGATCTAAGGGGTCTAGACCAGGCCCAGGCCAAGCCCAGAAAAACAAGCCCATAGCATTATCTCCCCAACATCCAGACTGTACAGTTAGTAGAATGCAGTCCAGCAGGTATTGTTCTCTTGGCATCTCACTGGCATTACCAGTGGCAGTGTGCTTTACACCACTCCATCTGACGTTTGTCATTATAGTTGATGATGTAAGACTTGCATGAAAACCCATGCCATGATGTTCCCAGTTTACAATTTTTGTGCTGAATGCCAGAGGAGGTTTGGGACTCTGGAGTTATGGAGTCAGCAGAGCACTGGCGACTACTACTACGAACCTCAGTACTCAGTGGCCCTTCGCTGTTACTGTAACCACAATGTGGCCGAGTTGCTGTGTTTCCTGAACGATTCCAGTCTGCATTAATACCAATTACAGTTGATCTTGGAATATCTAGTAGGGAAGAAATTTCATGAACTGACTTTTTGCAAAGGTGGCAACCTATTACAGTAAATGCACCTTCGGCTGCTCCCTTGTATTGTCCCCTAGGGTTGCCACAGTGGATAATCTGAATTGGCAGTTTGGGAGAGGGCTTACAATGCAACCCTCCATGGCGGGGCTTGTAACATCCTATTACAGAACCACATTCGAATTTAGTAAGGTCTTCAGAATTACCCATTTTTTCACAGATAAAGGTAGACCGCATGGCTAGCTGCTTGTTTTATACACCTGTGACAACAGGAGTGAATGAAACATCAGAATTCAATGAGATGTGGCTCCAATACTTTTATCCATATGGGGTACTTTGAGGAACTGAAGACAGTTGGAAACTGAGAACCTTTTAAGAAAAGAAGATGCAACTTCAGGAAGTCAAAATACTTTTTGAAAGCCAGTTTGCTTTTAGAAAGTGTGGACATTTTAGGAAGGCATTTATTTGGTCCCCAGTCATTACCTGATCATTTTAAGGGTAATTAAGTTCAGGCTGAAGTGAGGATTAGAGGCTAAGAAGTGCTCAGTGTCAGCG
>VUQH01039158.1:0-14510 GCA_015106775.1 Etroplus canarensis
CAAGCCAAGTACACTGCAGCAAGTCAGGAATTATTAAATCTCCATAATATACACAGCCTCGCTTTGTCCCTTGTGGGTTGATTGAAATACGCATTTTAAAACGGCAACATTAAATTAAAACTCAGTTTGATAATACACATACATATGTACACAGTGTGCCTTTATAATATACAAGTGTCTCTGTAAAAGATTAAAATGCAAAAAGCTATTGTATAAAAGATGGCAGTGATCCATTCATTAGTCTTCTGCAGCTCATATAAATATAGCAAATCTTCTCTGATTGATTCCTTGGCAGCAGTAGCATTATACAAAATACAAGGGAATTCATTTACATCAGCGCATCCAGGTGGAGTAAGCACACACCTCGATACATCCCTGAATGGGGAGTTTATGCTTACCGACTGCAGCAACATGGGACCTAAAGGTAACTTCATTCACATCTGGAGCTCCACCTCTACAATGACACAAAGGCTAACACCACTGCTCTGTGTGTCAGACACTAGTGGTTTGGTAATGAACGACAGTCCAGGACTCTGTGCTGTGACAGAAACCTCTTCAGACCACACAGTGTGAATACAAATTTAACTGGCAGCAAGAATCGCCCACCTGCTGCTTTAAGACCAAAGAGAAATGCATAGTGGCTGATTGTTGGCGCACACGGGGCTCACAGAGGCCCTCTACAGGTAGCTGGAGGCCACAAAGCCGTGGTTGTGGCTGACCCGGCTCTGGTGAATCATGGCGCGGTCGTATGCCACCTGGACAGATTTGCGGATGCTGGTTTTGCGGCCTTCCATAATGCGCAGCTTGTCAGCTGTGTCATCTATGCCTAAGGGTGTCACTTTGTCGCGCGGAAGCCACTGCCTACGACACCAATGACAGATTTAGATTAATACAAGAGCCTTTTAACATGAGGGATGATTCTTTCATTGCTGTTGACACAGGATTTTCTGAAACTCACCACGTCCGCTTATTGTCAAAGAAAAGCACCAGATACAGCCTCTCATTGGTCTCCTCCTGCCTCTGCTCTCCCAGACGGAGGACTTCTTTGGGTGGGACAGGGATGGGCACCCCGTTGTGCAGTAGGCCCTCCTCGGGCATCTCTGGGTCGATGATCTAAGACAAACAGTCCAACAGGGAATTCAGATCCACATCATCAGTTGTAAGCTCATAATATATTGACATTAGGTTACATAAGAAATTACCAGAGCAGGATATGAGGGATATCCCCGACACTTGGCCCAAACCAGGTCCAGAGGTTCCAGCTCCATCTCATCGTCAGACGTCTGGCTACCATTGCCTGTGAAACAGCAACACTCAAATTATTTTAATGAAGAAAATCAACAGGGGAAAAAAATGCAACTTTGCTCAAACAAACTTGCAGTATAGGAGGAAAAAGTACCAGTGTAATCTGAGTCTCCGTTGACTATCTCCAGAAACGGAATTTTGGAAAGAGCCGGTTTACCAAGGCTACGTTTGGGTGGTGAATTGCTGTAAGACAGTACAGTAAATTGTCAGTGGATTGATTATCAGTTGCCACCAAAACAAAAAAGTAACAACAACGATGGACACGCCATGACTTACATTTCTTTATGAAGGACTGGACAAGTGCTAAACTCTGAGTCAGACCCACCATCTTTGTGTTTGTTAAAACCATTGGTCAGTCCTGAAAACAAGAGGGAAATCAGAACAGTAGCAGATCAAAGTACAGGAGGAGGAAGAAAAGTCTGAAAAGACAATGTTCTTGCCTGAGTTATGATAAAATGACACAATACAGAGCTAACTGTTTTATCAACTAGGCAGACAGAAGAAAGAGAAACACCCCGTTTCCTCCCAAGAAAGTCAAATTCAAAGTAAACTATGTAGTTAGTCTTAGGTAATTCAAACGAAGGGACGAACAAAAATAAATAACCGCAAGTTAAGACTGTTAAACTATGCCTACATTTAAAATTACTCCTTAGCAAATATCCCTATCGTCTATCTCTTCCTCTTCAGTGCACTGAGTACTATTTTCTCCTCTCTGAGCAAAACACTTTAAACTTAACATCAGTAACTAAGGGAAATTTCTCACCACTTTCCAGTGTATGATTTGGCGTCTTCTCTGGCTCACTCTCTGAGCGCACGTCTTGACTGGAGGTCCACAGTTCATTAAAGTTGGGGGGACCTGAGCTCTTCTGTGAGGTCTTGGATGGAGTGGACAAAGGTGTGGAAGATGGGGTGTTGGCTGTGGAATTGAGTGCTGAAGAGCTGTTACTTGTATTCTCGTCCTGTGGTCCCTTCCCGTTTAGTAAAGGATTGTCTCTCTCTCTGAACAGCTTAGCTCCATTTTTCGCCTTCTTAAACAATACGGAGGTTCGTCGCCCGACTCCCCCGGTCATGGGCTGTGGGGGGATACTGAGCTCAGGCAGGCCGTTGGTCACCGCCTGCCCCTCACTGTGCAAAATGGGAGGCGGTGATGTTGACCGCTCCTGTGCGTTAGTGCAAAGAATGTTCTCTGTGGCGCTTTTTGAGAGGTCACCTGCCATTTTAAGGCGCTTGCAGGGCCAGCCGGGGGACTGGGGCTCCCCTGTGATTGGCCGCAGTGTGGGAGGCTCCAGAGGTGTGTCCCCCTGACGTGGAGGAGGAGCTGGCCCTGTAGGTTCCAGTGTCGGTGGCGAAGTGAATTTTAGGTCTTCTGAAAGGAGAGGAGATAAATGAAATTCCAATTCACTCTGCATTTATTTTGCATGAATGTCCATTTAGTATGTAGTGTGATGCGGTGGTGCAGTATTCACACAGGAAAATGGTGTCACTTCATAATGATTTACACTTCATTCCAACACTCTAACCACAGCCCAAAGGGAGTTGAGGTATTCTGTAGATATGGAGGACCTTATCAAGACAAGTGAAAAGGTACTTGCTCTCACAACTGTACACCAGCAACATGGTAGTATGGTAATATATATTTATATTTTTTTATTTGAATCACAGGTGTTCTGCTGCCATCTTCTACGGTGACAAGACTGTTTGACTGGACTAGTCTGTAGTCAGAAGTGGGATGACATGGCATGACTGTACGTGGCCAATGGAGAGTGGTGAGTCCATGAGAGTGATGTATAAAAGAGGTGCAGACATAGAGTTCACTGGGAGAGAGGAGTTGTGAGGCAGCCATGGCTAACAAGACTCTGTGGGCCCCTACTTACTAGACTGGAGACAGTGGGGTGGTTGGGGTTGGTGCGTGGGGGGGACCCTGGCTCAATTACCTGAGGACAATGTTCCGTTAGCTCATGTTCACAACTGGTCTCATAGAAAAAAGTGCCTTTTTAAAGGTTCATGCATTGGCAATTTCATAATGTTGTCAGTGCTTGCCATCACCCACCTTTGTCTGAAGATGAAAGGCTGTTATCTGCCTTGTTGTCTTTGTCGCTGTCTTCCTCATCTTGGTCATCCTCGTCGTCTTCTTTAAGATGTCCATTGTGCAAGCTGTGGCGGTGAGGCTGGCCTTGCCTGTAGCGGATGTTGTTGATCTCACGACGAAGCATGCGAATGCGTCGAGTTCGGGCACCACTGCATCGCATGGATGTGACAAAGTCCAGCTTTTCTAGCAGCTCCTTCAGTTGTTCTTCCACTGTCATATGAAGCCGGTTATCTGGATCCAGCATACTGTCAACTGAACACAGCAGGGAATCAGGCAAATAGTGAAGCATGTATGATTCATTGAGGTACAGCATGAGATACAACCAGGGCTTGTATTCACAGACATTCTGGGCATCCTCTCGGAGAGATGTACAATACATATATTGTACTAGATATATAAATAGATATATATAAAAGCTAATTTTCATCTGTAGTTCCTGGATGGAGACCAGGGCCTACGATGAGCTCATGCATTAGTCACCTGTCGATAAAATGTAAGAAAAGTTCATAAAGTCATCTGTGTCTCTAGCCTCATCTCCACGTCCATCTATTGCTGTATAGACTGTAGAAAAAAGAAATAAATTCACTGTACTAGAAGCTACCAGCAGCTTTTAAGGTGGAATGTTTTCCTGCATCTTACTCAACACATATGACAAATTTGACCATTCAGTGTGTTTTTGGCTCACTTGTATGTCATACACTTAAGTAATGACTGGACCATTAAAAAAAAGCCCAAAATCCTAGAAAGATTAATAACTGGATTATGTGAACGGCAAATATTCTCCTTCCTTGCTCGGAGTGGTAGAAGTGTCAGTGTCATTCCAGTCTTCTCTGGCAGCACTCCACTTTGTCTTTCTGCCATTTCTCCCCTGCTTATGAAACTCTTAAGCCTCTTAAATACCCTCTTCCTTGTTCCTAACAGAGATTCACTTTAGGAACAGTCTCTAATTTTCTTAGAATTTCATCACTAGAAGCAACTATTAGGGTTTTTGGTGTTCCAGTTTACATATATAAAAACAGCTTAAAACAAAAGAAAAAAAATGGGCAAATGTTGAACCTTTTGACCGTAGCTGTTTAGGACGATCTGTTGCTTTCTCTATTGAAGTAGTTTTCAGCATTCATCACTTTAATGTGGTGAACCAGGGTTTCATTCTCTTCTGATTATACTAGTTTTTCATCATGAGGGAAGTGACCAAAAAATAAACCTTTCCCTATCTCTTCCACCTCAACAGAAGTACCCAGAACTAGACCTACACAGCTCGGCTGTTTCACCTTCTGGTACAACAATATGACAGGTGGATGGTACAACATTAACCAGATGAAAAGATACTTTTCTACCCTATTCTGGTTGCAGCTCCTGGGGCTTACAACATGTCTTTCACTCATTCTTGTTACTGACTTCAACTTCACATATTTACATAAAGAGGCTTTCAAAAGTATTCACCCCCCTTGGTGTTTTCCTATCCTTTTTTCCTTTAAACTTGTAATTTAAAGTTATTTTTTAAAATTATATATTGAACCTACACAAAATCATCCAAATTGGTGTATTGAAATAAAAAACAACATATTTAAAACATACTTAATTATTAAAAAACTGAGAAGTGATGTGTTCATAAGTATTAACCCCCTTTGCTACGAAGGCCCTAAATAAACTCTGGTGCTATCAGTTACTTTGACTTCACATAGATAGTTAAATAAGGGCCACCAAATACCACAGAGCATCACTAAATCTATCATCACAAAACGAAGAAAAACTGGCATCACAACAAGGCATCACTAGAGCGGGCCATCCACCAAAACTCACAGTCCAGGCAAGAAGGACATTGATCAGAGAGACAACAAAGAGACCGAAGGGCACCCTGAAGGAGCTGGAAAGCTCCACAGCAGAGACTGGTATATCGGTCCATAGAACCCCTATAAGCTGTACACTCCACAGAACTGAGCTTTATGGAAGAGTGGCCAAAAAAATAAATAAGAAGAAAGCACGTTTACCAAAGGGCATGTAGGAGACTCCCTAAACATACTGAAGAAAGCCCTATGGTCAGATGAGACTAAATTGAACTTTCGGGGACCAACCAGACACCTCTCATCACCCTAAGAAGCTCATCCCCACAGTGAAGCATGGTGGTGGCCCATTGTGGGGATACTTTTCAACAGCAGGGACTGGGAAACTGGTCAGAACTGATGGAATGATGGAGCTAAATACATTGAAATTTTTGAGGAAAACCTGCTTCAATCTTCCAGGGATTGGGACTGGGACAGAGGTTCACGTTCAAGTAGGAAATTACCCTAAGCATATCGCTGTAGCAACACCTGAGTGTGAGTCTGTGGCATGAATTAAAGATAGCTGTACACCAGTGGAAACCATCTAAAAAAATGCTCCAGCTTCTTTAAGTTGAAGCTGGAGCAGTTTTGCCTTAAAGAATGGGCAAAAATTGCTGTCCGCAGATGTGCCCAGCTCATAGAAACATACCATAAAAGACTTGCAGATGTAACCACTGCAATGCTGCGCTAATTTAGACTATTTCATGTAGGTCCATTATGTTAAATAAATAAATAAATAAATTACAGGTTGTAACGGAAAGATATAGGAAAAATGCCAAGGAGGATGAATACTTTTGCAAGCCACAGCACAAAATGTATGAATGGTGCTGTTATAAAAGTGGCATTTAGTTTTACATAACAGTTATCTGTTAGCCATAGCCTTAAATGCTGTCTACACAGAATATTGCAATTACTTAACGAACATCTCTAGTTTGAGTGGACTTAACCAGTAACACATCACTAAATTAGAAAATACCACTGAAAAAGTTGGAAAAAAATGACAATTTCATACAGAACAGTCTCAAATCTAAAGTACAATATGCAAAAAAAGGACAAGCAACAGCACCATATACTTGTAGCATCAATATTATTTCAAAATAATAATGATATGCACAGTACCATCCTCTGACTTACTGTCCTCCCAGGTGCAGCTGTAAAAGTTTCTTTTCTGGGGTGACTCCGGCAGGTGCATGCCGGTGTCTAGATCGAACCCAGCGTTGGTGGCTTGTCGCTGGGCATGGCGGAGTACAGCCCCCCCAAGGTCTCGAAGACGCAGAGCTGCCCGGTGGAAGACTGTGTCCTTAGCATTGTAGAAAAGGCAGTTGGACACCATCAGGTTGAAATCAGCCTCCAGGTCAGCCACTGAGCGATATGAATGACTTTCCAGCTTAGTGCGCATAGTGGAAAAGTCCATAGGCTGGCTAATAAACTCAAGGTAGTCGGGGACCTAAAGACAAGCCATAACATCAGTCTTTAAAAGAATAGATGCATGTTTTAAAGTAAAATAAAATTTTGACATAGTGTAAAAAGTAAACTGTACTGTATAACAATCCTACTTAAATCTAAAGCTACATGCAGCCATGGACTCATTAATAAAAGACATTAAAATATAATCAGACCATGGGGAAAACACACTTTCAGAACCAGAGTGCCCTCTCACTTTCCAACCTGATATAAACTGTGTGCATATGTAACTGAAATCGGTGTTATAATAGTGACCTCCTTGATGTCCACTGGCTGTGCAAAAATCCCAGCTGTGTCCTTCTCCTGTAGTTGGTCCAGGGCGGAACGGAGCAGCGCCAACATTGGGGTCAACTGCATTTCCAGAGCTGCCTGGTGAACTTTGACCTGCAGTTGTCAGAGGATATGAATTTGATGTTTATGCAAGTTGCAACTATAAGGAATTTAGTCTAATTTTTTTAAAGTCTGCTTAAGGCTTGTGTGGAGAGAAGCAGTGTTAACCAACCAAGAAAATGGCTCTATGTACAAAACATGATTAATCTTTTTTCTACAGAGATTTCTTCCAACAATCAAAATATAATTTCTAGTCATCTTCACTGATTTTAGGATGCGTATAGAACTGGCTGCTTAGTATTTCATATGGATAGCTGTCAACTCTAGCGGTATTTGCATGTTTTCCTACAGGGACTACCTCTCTGTTTATAGCAAACACCTGTTTATTTTGTGATTCAGTGATACTAAAATGATAGTATCATGTGGCAAAGACATGCCAACATATAGAACAGGACAGCCCAAGAAAAAGCGCATCACCCAAACATCACAGAACTACAGATTACACTTGAGAACTATTTAAGTATGCGTATTTTCATCATACTTTTATGTTGCACTCCCTATGTTAAATGTTTTTGGGTGAATTAACAACCCTAAATAAGATACTTCCAAGCCAGTGAGAATAATGTATTTATCTTTACTACCTGCTCTCGTTTAAGTTTCTCCCTCTTGCGGATGAGCTCCACCAGCAGTCTGGCTTTTTCAAGATCGTGCCGAAGCTTCTGCCAATATCTCAGTGCTTCTCTTGCGGCAGAAATCTTCTCGTCCACTTCAGGCTACAAAGTGAAACACATTTTAGAGCTTCTATAAACACTATTTCAGATATATATATCTAAAGGAAATCAACAGTATTAGAAAAACAGCCACAGAGTGTTAAGGCTTCTGTGTCCTGCCCTGACCTGTTCAGTATTCCTTTGGGACTGGATGTTTGAGTGCAAACGCCGGACCAGCGGCACACCGTTCCTTGACTGTCGCTTCAGCAACCAGTAGTTATGAAGCCTTTGCATGAACTGGTTTTTCTTCTGGATGAGGATTCCTTTACAGATGACATTCAGCCTGCATAACGGAGGAAAATGCAGTATTGAATTACTGTCAACATGATAAACACTAATTCAGGCATCTCACTAGAGCACTCGACTGATTTAGTCTTGTCTAGTGGTCTGTACTATCTGATAAAACCATCTTTTTGGGGCAAAAACAAGGGGGAAAAAGACAACCTAACCTGCTCATAGGTATTTGAGGCACTGTCACTTGTGGTGAAGCAGCATGTCGGGATCTTGACTCTGTATTCTTTTTCCCTTTCTTTTTATCCATCTTGGGATCATTGTCAGACTTTCTGCCTTTTTTCGGTGTTGTCGGACCCTCTGTGTAGGCACTCCGTCCTCTACTTGCTCTCCCTCTGCTGCCCACCACTCGTCCTTCACTCTCATCATCTGACCCAGTGTCTTGTCCTGGTGGAGAATGGGCTTCACAGAAAGCTGTTTTTTTCACGGAGAATGTGGTCCCGTTAATGTTCGTTTCTCGCACAGGATCTATTTTCATAAAGAGACCAGCACGCTGCGCACACGTGACATGAAATGCAGTATAACAGTTGGCCTTGTGGCACTGAATAGATGCCCCATGGCCCTTCTGCTTGCACAGGTAGCAGGTCAGTTTCCAGCGTGCTGGGGGAATGTTACTGACCCCTTCCACAGGTTCCAGAAACACTGTGTTCGCAAAGCAGACCTCAGGTATCCATATAGCACAGACTACATGTGCCCAGCGGCCATCACTCGTTTGCTTGAATGCACCACCACGATTTGGACAAAGAACACAGTCAACAGGCTTCTGAGGGGACTGGAGGCAGCAACGGCACAACCACTGGCCCTCAGGGATATAGGGGACTCCATAACATTCCTGGTGCACAGCCAGGTTGCAGGAGTCACAAAAGAGGATGACGTTGCTGTTAAGGCACTCGTCATCCAGGCACACGCAGCAGAAGGCATCGTCGTCAATAGTGCTTTGAGAGGGTGCCCGGCTGCGGGCTTCTCGGTATGCCTCCTCCTCAAATCGGTCCACCAACCGCTCAAAGGTATCTTGTGAGACAGCCGAGTAACCCTCTGATGTCCGGTCAGCATTGACCATCTCCAACCAGGCTGTGTCCTCTTCGTCCATGTCATATTCCACCTCAGCTTCATGTTCCTCTGGCGAGCGTTCAATATAACGATAATATGCTGCAGGCAGAGGTGATGCCTTAACTGGCGTGAAGGTTTCCAGCACACGAAACTTGGGTTCAGGGAGGGTCATGTGGTGATATGGTGATGTGTTTAGCTTTTCAGGTGATGGTGGATGAGAACTGGGGTAATGGTTCTTGGAAGGTGGCGGTGACTTATTAGAGGGACATTTGGTGTCTTTCCTGCGACTTCGGGGTGCAATACATTTGCGGGCTGTTTGGGCACTGCTGGTGGGAGGTGATGACTGCTCACTGTTCTCTTTGTTGCTGTTGCACTCACTAATGTCCTGAGCCATCATCTCATCGTCGGTTATAACCTCCATAGGGTCCAGAATGGAAATGCGATGAAGCCTACCATCCAGTTCCACTTCCACCACCTTCTGGGCCTGAGCATAAGTCAGGGTTTCTCTGCTTGGAGATGCTTTGAGGCTGTAGGGGGATGGTGACCGCTGGCGGGCACCCCCACGCCCGCCAGCTGTCCCATTGGCCTTTTTGACATCTACTCCACCTCCTCCGGCCACTTGGCCTTTTCGACGTGGCTTCCTCATAGGCCACCAATCACACCTTCCCACCTGTTGTTTAAAAAAGAAATAAAATGAGAACACTGAGATATCTAGACTGTAAAAAATAGTCAAAATAAAAACTATTTGCATAAGAATTTAGTGATGCTACAGTAGAATATGGCACCTACAATCTCACTTTATAATGATCCATTCCTACAGTACAATTCCCAAGTCTACAGGTATAATATGTTTATTATTATAGGCCCAAACAGAATCTCTGTCCCGCAGATTCAGCAGATATTCCACCAAGTTTGCTTGGCAAATATTGCTGTGACTTTGATCAGTTCGAAAAGGGTGTCCTGAAAACGTGTCCTTTAATCTTTATGATGAAATTAAAAGAGTTAGATTCAAAAGCTTGAGTAAACTGATATTAATTTCAGCCAGTTATAATGCTGAGAAAATGTAGGTTGATTTTTTGTTTTACCAACATATTTGCTCAGGAATTGTTGACTATATTTTTACTAGCAACTGATAATGTAACAAGCAAAAGATATCCTGCAGAATTCTGCAGATTATCCCCTTGGATCATGGTAGAAAACTATAAACAAATCTGAAAATTCTGTTCGGGCTTAGTGATCAGCTATTCTTTTTTACCTTTACTTATTGTCTGCAGCTACAATAGATAACTGATACCCCAAGTGGCTTAATTCATTCATTCATCATCTTCCGCTTATCCAGGGCTTAATTTCCCCACATATTAAATCATTGAAATATTCCTCTGCTGTATACTGTATAACACTATAGTAATATTATCCAGTACCACCTGTGGTGTTAACATTCCGTCACACACCTCAACTCAGAAAATTCTTATGGACAAAAGCTAAGTGGATAAACCACTGCATTGACATGGGTTAGTTGTAGGGTGACCAGATGTCCTACTTTGTGTAGGACTGCACAACATTTTTATGTATGTTTCCATGTCCCGAGTTTTGATTGGTTCTATAGTTCTCAAAAATCCACAGTGAATGACAGTTTTCTAAAGTCTGGCTTTTCTCCAATGGCTGCAAAGAAAGCAGAGGGGACTATATTCCCAGGAACTCCATTTGATAGCAGTCAAACTGCACAAGTGGAGTTTAGAGCACTGGCCACCTTACGACCTGATGCTACCCCAGACCAGGAAAATTAGAAGTCAACCCGAAGTTAAACGGTATGCAGATTTTGACAGGATATGATAAATATCACACACAAAATGTGAAATTATTTATAGCTGGCTAAAAGGTGCTTCTCAGAGAGTTTGTTCTGTTTTCTGCAGAAGTTATTTTTCCAATTTACATGGGGGAATATGACGTGAAGTGCCAGTGCACATGCGAATCTCAAAAAATAATGCGCCAATTTATGGATTCATCTCAACTTAAAAATCAGACATTACCAGAAAGGTGATACAACAATGGCTGAAATAACCAGATTTTACCACATTGTGCAGCACAGCCAATCATATACTACATCAGCAGACTGTAGTAATAAACTGGAGCCAGTCATTTTTCAGATTTTGAGATTTCAGTAATAGGCCATGTGGTTGCAGAAAACCAGTCATAGTTTGAGTCAGATGCATTCCAGGCTGCTGTGTGAGCTTACCTGCAGTTGTTGTAAAGATGGACAAAACTGACAAGATCTGTTTGAAGTTTTGTTCCCATATATTAATCTCTTGGATTATTGTGGTATGATTTATCTCATTAATTTGATATTGTATTCAACAAGATTTCGCATTGGGAAGATGGACTGAAAGGCTTTAAGTGGACAATTACTTTTAAGTACATCATTGTTAGTGAGTGTATTGTTCTATGAGAAACAATTAGAAAAATTAAATCTTATGATGGTTGGAAGGCACAGTTATGCCATGTGTTCACATCTGCTCCTTGAGAAAATGTAGGAAGGGTGAACTAAAGTATAGGAGCAGGAGCTCTTGAGTGTAACTCTCTTTAACGGACAGAGTGTATATGAACAATTGTCATGCCTAAGGAAGTATCTTGATTTAAATGTATTACTTTTGTTCTTTGGATATACAATCCTGAGCTCACCCTCAGTTTCATTTCTTCTTTCTTAATGGCAGAAAGAGGGAATGTGTGAATGTAAGCAGACTATGGCATAAGAACAGTAAAACTGAAGCTTTAAAGTCAATTGTATGCTATTTTAAAAGCCAGCTACACATGATATATACACGAGCTATACATTGCATGTTGTGTCCCACACAATTAATCTCTTCGTCGGGATCTGGTCACCCTAGTAAGCTGTCGATGAGCAGAACTCGCTCACAAAACAAACCTGGCCAGTAAAGAAAATCACATGCAGATTATTCTCGACTATATGTTATTAACTGTTGGCATCCACTGTCTGGGGTTGCCACAACACAGTGGTCAAATCCAATGAGCTTTCAGAAAAGCCTAACTGATCCAATCCAGAGCCAATCAGCTTCAAGAATACAGCAGTCTCAGCAGAGCGGTGTCCTTATTTCAGGAGTAAAATGTCAGCCATATTTACAGTTTTAAAAGCACAGTCAAAAGCTCTTCTACTCGTTAAATCTCAACAGTTGTTGTTGTAGGATTGAAGCAGCGGGTCTCGTTTGGTCAGAGTGGGATTGGAAGAGCACAGTAATGTGAGGGTACTAAACATTAAAGTGCGGAGAGAAGTCTGTCGGCAGGCTAGCCTGCTAACTTTAAAAGCTGGGCAGTAGTAACCGTAGCTTTTCTGATATTTTTAAGCATTGACAAGATGCGTGACATAATAAACCAAGGCTCGTTAAAAGTTCCGAGTCGGCCAGTGAGCAATGAAGGGTGGTATAGTGCCAAATTTAAACCATCTTACCTATTATGGCAACTGAGTGACAGGAGTAAGTCGACAGCCCCGGCGGTCTGAAGCCGCTGCTGCTGTAATGGTTGCCCGGTCGGGAGCCCTACCTGCTATATTGCCGAAGCTAATAGCCACCGTTAGCCAACCACACTTTGCTGCTACAGCCGGTATATTTCGCTTTTTTATAAACCTCGTGTTTCTTCACAACACGGCGTTTGGGATGCACACAATCAATCCCGACGGCATACTGAGAACAAGAGTAATACACATGCGTTGAAAACCTGAGAAACAGCTTAATGTGGGCCCAATTTTAAGAGAAGGAGGGCTATTAGCCTCCTTCGGCTAGTTGGCTACCTATTTGGAGCCCAGAGTAAGCTAAATCGAGATTAGCCAAAGTAACAGGGGCTTCCGGATGGATTTCAAAATAATGTCGCTTTTGCTGCATAGTACAGGACAGTCTCACAAATTACAAACCTTTCTTGTCACATTTCTTTATTTTCCAAATGGGGTGGTGGGGTATCCAACACTCAGGCTAACAGAAAATCTATCTATCTATCTATCTATCTATCTATCTATCTATCTATCTATCTATCTATCTATCTATCTATCTATCCAATATTATGCATTCATTTATTTATTTAGTCACAAATAAAAACCCTTAATTGTTACCTGTGGCCACCAAACTCTACAGCTGCTCCCTATAGCACCTGGCCTTTTACTCTTATGACCATATCTGGTTACATATTGCACTTTTTACATTAAAGCTAATTTATTTTTATTTCATTTTCTATCTTTTATATTTACTATTTATTCATATTTACAATTTTACTGGTTTAACTTGTAGTGTTTACGGGACATTGCACTTTTTACATATAGGTTTATACAGTTTTATTTTCTTATCTTACATATCCACACATATACTGTATATTTAATACCCAGTGGCGCACCTGGAACAGCAATTCCTCCCTGGGATTAATAAAGTATTCTGTGCGACTATATGCACTTTACCTCTATCCTCTATTTCCACCTATGCTACACACTGTATAATGGGTTTATATATTTTTCATATTCATGTTTATGTATACTTAACGAAGTGTAACATAAGCAATTTCCACATTGGATTCATAAAGTATTCTGATTCTAACAAAAGCACCTGGAAACTGGTTAAAGATGGTTGCATAACAATTATTTTAATGACCACAGACCTCCTTCTTCTATAAATATGTATTATGAGACATAACTGACCTGTAATAATAAGTAAAATCTGTAGAAAATTGGTGAATAGAGCACTGGGCACAGTTTTCAGACTAATGTACAGCACAGAATACAATTACAGATTTATTAAGACAAATGTAGTGCTGCACAAGAGCTTAAGCAACAGTTGAGTTGGATAATTGTTCTCAGAATTTTTACTGAAGCAAAACATTTTTAATCCCTGTTAAAGATCTTAATAATACATTTTCCTGCAAAATAATAAGTAACTAAAACTTTCAAATAGTCTTATTCTGTTTCTTTCGGATGCTTCCGTTAGGGATCTCCATTTAGGTCAATCTCAAGCATCTCTAGCATCCTCTTCTTTCACACCAGGGAGAATATATTCACTATTCCTTCTCTGTGGATGTATACGTAAACCATCTAAGCCTTCCCTCAATGACTTTATCTCCAAACACCTCAACCTGAGCTGTCTCCCCGATGTGCTCATTTCTAATCCTGTCCATTCTGCCACTCCGAGTGAAAATCTAAGCGTCTTTAATTCTGCCACCTCCTGTCTTTTTGTCGGTGGCACTGTCTCCAAACCATACATCATAGCAGGTCTCACTTATTTTTCTTTCGCTTCTTCTTCTTTCAGCTGCTCCCGTTAGGGGTCACCACAGCGGATCATCTGCCTCCATCTCACCCTATCCCTTGCATCCTCTTCCCTCACACCAACCCTCTGCATG
>VUQH01039159.1:0-13123 GCA_015106775.1 Etroplus canarensis
AGGTTTTTCCTGGGGGAGAGGAGAGCAGAGGTTAGAGGTGAACCAGTAGAACTGAGGCAGAGGGCAAGGGTTAGAAACTTCAGAA
This sequence comes from Etroplus canarensis, assembly GCA_015106775.1. Classification (NCBI taxonomy): domain Eukaryota; kingdom Metazoa; phylum Chordata; class Actinopteri; order Cichliformes; family Cichlidae; genus Etroplus; species Etroplus canarensis. The sequence continues at coordinate 86 of VUQH01039159.1, forward strand.
AAGACAACGGCGAGGCTAGACTATGTTTCGTGGTAAGTTCTGGTGGCCAGGGCTGCTTACGCAGGTAAGACAACGATCCAGCGTCGGCCTCATGCCCCTCCGCTGGATAAAAAGGCAGCAGGGTGGATGAGCCGATGACCAGCAGGTGGGAGGAGGAGGAAGCGTGGCCGGATCACACAGCTGGAATGGAAAGAGGTTAATGGTCCCCAGCCCAGCCCGACAGAACAGAGGGAGCAGGGGAGGTAGAAAGAGACAGAAGGGGCGGGGTCAGACCAGCGAGGGCAGGGGGAACCATGACACAGCTAGTTTCAATAGCATGCTTACTGCTAGTGAAAGCATATAATTTTTATGCTATACATTTACTGATTGCTTGTTTTTTGCCAATTTAAGACTGCATGGGCTAAGGACTGAGGGCGCCCTTGGTTTATTTATACAAAAATAAAACTCAAAGGGATGCCAGTAAAAACTCTAAAAAGACCCTTAAAAATAAAATCCTAAAGGTAAACAAACTAACTTTTTGGCAGATTGTTAAATAAATAAACTAATTGAATTCTATTAAAACTCACAGGTGAGTCTTTAAAATCATCTCTGGCCTGCAGCAGAAGACCAAAGTATTCAGTTTTTGGCAGTTAGAACACAACTGGGGCCAGCACTATGAAGCCAGTCCAAATTACCCAGGGTATCTTTCTGTGTGTGTAAGTCAGTTTTAGCCTTGGTGTTTTAGCTGCAGTCCTGGTGTTAAGTATATTGTAGTCAGAGAGCCAATGAAGAAAATAAATAAAAAGACATTATCAAACCATAGGCTTATCCTGCATAAAAATTTGATATGAAGTCTGCAAGGGCTCTCTTTTAAGATCATATTTTAAGGATTACAAAATAATAAAATTTTTTTGAAAATTGATCGCAGCCAGCAGAAAAGAAAAAAAAAATCAAAGAATAAAATTTCTTCTGGTCTTGCACATACACAAAGACTAGACCCTCCTGATATCTGTGCATAGGGATCTGAGCAATCTTCCAGAAAAAATGTTATTTTTAGAACAGAACAGAATACATTTATTGTCATTAACACAGGGTACAATGAAAATTTGTTTAGCAGCTCTCCCAGAACATCTTCCCAGAAAACTGACTGGTAAGTCGGTGGTGATTTCATGAGTATTGATTATATTGAACACAACCTCCTCCAGAGCAACTTAGGCCTGCAGCATAAGTTATCACAGCAAAGTGAACCCAGGGTTATCCTGAAGTTACCTAGATAAATCCAAAGCCTGCTTCCCACTACAGCCTCCTGGCCTGTCCTGTGGTGGGGTGTTCATGGAGGAAGGAATTCTTTAATTTTGGGTCCACCAATGACCATATAAGTCTGTGGCTGTCTTTGCCAGATTTCTTTGCACTCTACTTGATCCATGCTGGACCTGCTGCTGCTGGGTTGTAAACTCTGCCAGATACTTGCCAAAACACAAATTTCACAAAAATTCTCTGTTGCTTCCCAGCCATATCTTTCCAGCCACCATTTTTCATTTCTGTTCATACTTCTTTGCTGCACTCTCACTGTAGTCTCATACTACTTTTTCCTCCTCTCTCCTCTGCCCTTTCCCCTGTCCCTCAGGTTATTGTCCTGCCTCCCAGGGATGCCAATGATCCCAGCCTAAGGGAAGCTTTTCCTGATTAGCTGGAAATCAAAGGCTGTCATGGGAGCCGATTGAGCAGGAGATACTTGTTTAGTTTATTAAGTGAGGCATCAGGAGTAGGAAGCAAAGCACACAAAAAACTCACTAAAAGCACACAGTACATAAGCACAGCAAGTATAAAACAGAATAAAATTGCTTCCACTGGACGACACTATTGCCAGCTTGTTTGTCCAACTCAAATAATATTATGTCATTATGAAGGGGTCATCATTTTTGCTTCGATCTCTTTGAGGAAAATCAATTTAGCTCCTGCCAGTGTTAACTAGGTCGGTGGTAATGTTAGCATAGAGGGCTGGAAACAATCTAAACACCAAGAGATTAGGGTATTATTTGTCATGGTTCCCAGTTGGGATCCTTGTTTCCTGTTTTGAATTCTTAGTTATGATTCTGTTTAGGTTTTCTGTTCTAGTGGCTGAGGTTTTGGAATTTTGTTTTAATTTCCTAAATATTCTGTTGTGAGTTTGATTCCTTGCAATATTACTGAATGTCTGGGTTCTGTGCTTGCTCTTTTCTAGTGATGAATTTAGTTTCATGTGTTAGGTGTAAACATTGATGTCTGTGGTAGTCTCTTTTGGCTTCTCCCTGTTATACTTTGAAGATGAGTTTTCATTCATGTCCTGTTTTAGTTTTGCTTCCTTTCTGTCGTTCCCTGATTTTAAATTTTTTTGTTTTACTTGTTGCTGGTTACGTGGACCTGTATCTTATTTCTATCCTGTCTAATCCCCAGTGTGTATATGTGTGTGTGTGCATGCGCGTATGTGTGTATATTTTCCCTCTGTCCCCCTGCTCATGTTTGCTCAGTTTCATGTACACTATGTTGGAGAAAAATATCTTAATCATTGTATTCGGGTGTTTCATTCAGTCCCATTGCCACAGGTGTATAAAATCAAGCAACCATCCGTGCAGTCTGCCTTTATAAACATTTGTGAAAGAATGTGTTCTGAAGAATCCACTGAATTCAAGCATGGTACTGTAATAGGATGCCACCATTGCAACAACTCAGTTTGAAAAATGTCTTCTCTTCTAGGTATTCCGTGATCAGTTGTTTGTTAGGGAAAAGTGGAAATGTTTAGGAAGCACATCAACTGGGCCACAAAGTGTCAGATCATGTAAAGTTCCAGTGCGGGGTAGCTGAGTGCTGAGGAGCATAATGCCTTCCAAACATCCTCTGGTATTGACATTGGTTCAAAAACTGTGTGCTGAGAGTTTCATGACATGGATTTCCAAGGCTGAAAAGCTGCATACAAGCCTAACACCACCAAGCGCAATGCCAAGCGTCAAATGGAGTTGTGTAAAGCATGCTGCCACTGGACTCAGGAATAGAAAATGATCTGTGGAGTGATGAATGTCACAGAAGTCTTTCTAGCAGTCTGATGGACAAATCTGGCTTTGGCTGCATGACTTTAAACTGTAAAGTTTGTAGGAGGTATAATGCTATTGAGTTGTTTTCTGGGGTTTGCCTGAGCCCCTTAGTTCCACTGAAAGAAAGTTTTAATGGTTCAGCTCATCAAGATATTTTGGAAAATTCCAAGTTTCCAACTTTGTGGGAACAGTTTGGGGAAGGCTTTTTTGTTCCAGTGCACAAAGCAAGGCCCATAAAGCTTTAATGAGTTTGGTGTGAAAAGAACTTGACTGGCCCATACAGAGCCCTGACCTCAACCTTCAACCCCATCCAATACCTTTGGAACAGAGATTTGAGCCAAAGCCTCTCATGCATCATCAGTGTCTAACTTAAGACCCTCTTCTGGATGAATGGATGAAAATTCCCATAGACATACTCCAAAATCTTGTAGAAAGCACTCCCAGAAGAGTGGAATTTTTTATAGCTGTAAACTGGGGACCAACTCCATATTAGTGCCTATGAATATAGAATGTGATGCTGGTGTAGTGTGTAGGTAGTCCAGTACTTTTGTCCATATAGCGTATGCTGTTTCCTCATGCTTAGGATCATTGTTTGTGAACTCTTTCACCTCCTTTCTGCACTCTGGGTCCTCTTCACTCCAATATCCAAACAGCCACCATACTGTGACATTACCATTCATGTTAGGAACATAATATTTATGTCAAATTATTCATATCATAGCAAAGAAGGTCAGCCCCTCATCCTAGCACTGTGAGAATGGATGGTGATCTGAGCATCCCCACTGACTATACTGCTATTCATTGCTGCATGCGTGGCAAAAGTACTGTATTTGTACTTGTAGCACTTCTGTGTACCGACACATTGAAAATGATTTGTGCAAATATTTTTTACTTGTTTACAAAATAACATGCACAGCTACAGGCATCCTTACGGATTAAAAATTTTAATCTGTTTGTTCACTTTAATACATATTTGAATATATTCATAGAAAATTGTTTAACAAATTTAAACATGGCGAAACAGAGCTGCAGTACTTATGATTCCTTATTTTCATACTTCTGAGAAGAATATCTGACTTTAACAGCCAAATGCTGCAAAAGGTCATCATAGGCTTCAGATCTGTTGCTGAGTACAATTTTCACAATGTGTAGATTTAGGATTAAGCACCTTATACAGTTAAAGGTAGATTTTTGGATTCTCAGATGCTAAAACAGACCCTCTAGAGGAGATATTTTCCTGCTCTGATTGACAGTATATTCTGAAATAATGCTGAGGTATTAAGACTGACCAAACCGCTTTCACTGACAGGTACTACTGAGGTGCGAATTTTACAAACCATGCAGGTGGAATATAAAACGTGATGGACATGATTCATGAGACATAGAGAACTGAGAACAGTGTTCATTATGCATCACAAGAATAACAGTGAAATCAGGTCATGATAATTGTCAGAGGAGCCTGGAGAAAGGAGTGGAGCTAGTTTGTCAGGTTGTTTTGCGTGTTTTTTTCTGATCATGTTTCTTTCATCATCCTGTCTGTTCTTAATGGGCTTGATACTTGAAAACAAGCTGTCCCTGCAGATTTTGCTATGTGTGATTCTAAAATTTAAATCTAGCATCAACTTTGTATTATTTCTTTTTCAGGACACTGCTCTCCCCTCTAATGAATTTATTTTATGTCCCTTTTTTAATGTCCAATGTCTTGCTGATGCTGCAGCTTCCAAGAAAGACCTTCCAAAGAGGTGAAATAAAAGACTGCTTTATGTTTCCACTGCTATCCAAGAATCCCTGACATGCTTAATGTTACTTTTTAAGATGTGCTGATTTAAGTAGTATCCAAAAGAAATCTCTTTATTCCGTAAATGTATCTGTGTCTTCACTGGAATGGGATGTCTCTGTAGTCTGCAGTCTTTTTCAGCAGCCAAGCTGCTTAGCAGGAGAATGAGATCAGTTTCTTAGCTCCAAAATCCATAACTGTCTTTTTATAATTAGTGACACATTTTGTTTTAATACAATCAAATGGATGAATGAACCTTCAGCAGCCAGTAGAAAAGCAGCACGACATTCATTTCAGTGTGTAAATGCAGTAAGAATGTAGTATTTAAAGTGCATGCCTGTGGTTAAGTTGTCAAGTAGTGGTTATTTTGCAGTCCATGGTGTCCTGAGATATATATGTATTGATAATACAGATAATACAGGATGAGTAGTTTTTTCTCAACAGTCAAATTATTGTGCCTGTGCTTAGTGGTGCATAAATTCCTAATGAGAAGCAAAACAAACTTGTAAAATGTTTAGAGGAGCATTATTACTGCAGAATTGAAGCGGTTGAGAACCAAGCAAGGCTGAAAATTGTATCATTCAAATGATTCCTCCTGAAAAGCTAAACTATGGGAAAGCAAAACCATGAAAGCCATTTGAAGAACCAGCCATGCTGCTCCCCTCAAATCTAATTTCCCCAAAAGGGAATGTCAGAGTTCTGCTCCAAAAGCACTTTTCTAATGAACTATAATTACCTTTCATACCTCTTCTTCATCTCGTTTCAGGTGTGGCTTACAATTTCTTTCATTAAACCCTCACATTTTCATTCACCATGTTTTATGTAATTTACTCTGACCTCTGCTCTAGAGAATAACCTTCAGTTTCCACGTGCAACCATTAATCCTCTAATTTTTCGATGCCAAATTCACTGTGCGTGGCCACTTATGGAGCCAGTGGGGAATGGTGGAGAAATTAATAACTGACAACAGTGTTTTACTTTTAAAACTTATGGTATTTTGGACCTTAGAGATGTCTTTGTATTTTTGCTGGGGCCATTGGGCACATTGTGCCTTTTGTGGTCATTTCTTCCAGACAATGAATCTTTCTGGACTAACTTTCTTTTTTACACAGTCTAGCACATGAAGTCAAAGTAATTTGTTGTAGCACCTTTGACCTTGACTCTTTGCTTTTTTGGCATTACCTCTGAGAACAGCATGTTCTACCAAAGAGTAGATCAAAATTGTCTCACTGAGTCAGTGTTTCTAAATTACTTTATTGAATTATTTTTCTTCTTTTCTTAAAGTACCTTTCTAATAATTTTGGTTTTCATTTTCTATTTTTTTTAGTGGATTGATTTCTACTTGCCCTTTGCTTAATGAGAAACATATCAAATGCTCTATGAATAGGTTATCATTTTGGAAAAAAAGTTGTACTCCCTTCATTGCAGAGAGTTAGATTTATATAAGTTTTATGTTTGTAGCCTATATTAATCATGTAGCTAGAAGCATTGACCCACAGGAAGAGGTTAGAGCTTAGACAGAAAGCTAGGAATTGAGACAGCCAGAAATTTAAAACTGTGACAAATTATAGTTTTAGTTGTCTTGTGGAAGAATTTCAAGCTCTGTGGGACTGACTTACCTGTAGTGGTTTTGTCATTATGTTGATTAAAAAATGTGAAAGAGCCTACTAATAAGACATTTGAAAATACCCATGGGTATTTTCTTTAACCATACTATCTGTTTTGCCTTGCTTCCTCTTTACATGATAAGCTAATACTGCATTCACATGGTGGGAAGGTAATTATATAAAATATTCTCCTGGTTTAAATTTTATGTCATTTGACAATTATTTTCTTCATTATATTAGAGAATTTAATAACCTTTAACAATGGCTTACATGCAGCATCCATGTTTGCTTGCTTTTGCCTTCACTTTCCAAACTTAGTGTCAAGTCAGACACTGCCACCAGCCTGTTTTTTTTAGGTAGAACTTGCTAGTACCACATTGCTTCAACAAGGTACTCAAAACATTCCTCTGAGATTTTTGACCCATATTGGCATGGTACAATCAGGTAGTTGATACACATTTGTCAGTTGCACATCCATGATGTGAATCTCCTCTTCCATCACATCCCATAGGTACTCTATTGGATTGAGATCTGGTGACTGTGGAGGCCATTTGATTACAGCAAACTTACTGTCAAGAAGAAACCAGTTTGCGATGTTTGGAGCTTTGAGACATGGCTTGTTATCCTGCTGGAGGCAGCCATTAGAAGATGTGCACACTGTGGTCATCAAGGGATACACATGGTCATCAACACTATTCAGGTAGGCTGTAGTGTTTAAACAATGCTTAGTTAGTACGAAGGGGCCCAAAGTGGGCCAAGAAATTATCCCCCCCACACTATTACACCACCACCATCAGCCTCAGCCGCTCACATAAGGCAGGATTCATCCATACTTTTATATTTTGTATGTCAATTTCAGAAATCAAAGGCAATTGTAGCACTTATGTCACTGTGAATCAAAAATAGAGAAGCTACTGGACCAGTTCTAGGTACATAGGTGTGGCGTGGTGGAGCAAAGCATAATTAAAAGACCAGAGACAAAGACCTTTTAAATGGAAAAGCCAGCACTGTAACCAATAAAGTGGCCAGTGAGTGTACAGTTGAAACCAGAAGTTTACATACACTGTGTAAAAAGATACATAAACTTTTTTTTCCTCACTGTCTGAAATTAAATCAGACTAGAGCATGGCATTAAAATACATGCACATGTGTGGCTCCAATCAACTCAAATGTTGTCACTTCACCTATCAGAAGCTTCCAAAGCCATGTCATCATCATCTGGGCTTTCCCACATTGTTTGAAGGCATAGTAATCTTTGTGTATGTAAACTTCTGACTTCAAAGAAAGTAATAAAAATTTCTCTAAAATATTTTCTCTCCCATTATTGCAGCATTTAGCAAATACAAATTATTTGGGCAATCCTAACTGACCTAAAACAGGAGAAGTTTAGTCTGATTTAATTTCAAACAGTGAGGAAAAAAATGTTTGTGTCTTTTTACACAGTGTCTGTAAACTTCTGGTTTCTACTGTAAATTTTAACACAAACATTTAAACTCAAAGTAATTGCATGAAAAGTAATCAAAAGAAGTGATTTCCTCCCAGGGATTAATAAAGTATTCTGATTTCAGGCCTGTCTGAAATGCTTGCATGGTGGGAGGGACTCAAACCAGAGACCTTTCACTTGTGAGGTGAACGCACAAATCACTACAGACAGGAAGCAGTTTAAATCAGCTGGTGTTCTGAGGCTCTGGGTGCAGAAAGTCTTTCTGATGGTCCTGCTGATGACCCCTCGCCTAGAGTCAGGGGGACACAGGAGAACGTCCCCCTGTGAAGATGAATGGGACTTTGTTTGGTGACAAATCCTTAATTCATCTGGAAACAGTCAAAAGTGGGTAGAATCATGCACTGTGTTTTAGGTGTTATGGTGTTTCGGTGTCAGATGGTGTGGGACGGGTGAGGTGCCAAAGACCCTCTGCAGCAATCTGAAGTTTGGACTCAGCTGTTTTTATTAATAAAAGAAAGACTGCTTTTTGTTAGGAGTGTGTTTAAAGAAAAACTTTTTTAAAATGTCTGATGTTTTTACAGCTGTTTCTATCTGCACTGTGTAGCAGAGCAGTTCAACAAGCCAGTCAGAGTGTTCATTGGCTGGTTTTATAGTTAACTTGGTAAACACAATAGAAACCATATTAGAGGCTGTAATTTTTACTTTCAAATCCTTCAGTACAAATGATGTATCAAATAATATGTGACATGTGTGTACACCTACATATTAGGAGTCAAAATGTGACTGACCTATAAAAGGTATAAGTGGTAACATGAAGAGCAGTTTGGGAGCCCAAAGATCCGGCTCTCTAAAAAGAGCTGAACTTCCCATCAGTAGTTCGTGTCCACCACATCAACAGGAGATAAAGGAGGAGAAGCAGAGGTCCACTGTAAGTTTACTCTGCTTCCCTCCTCCTGCAGCGTTCTGTTGCTCGCCGCCATCAGGCTAACGTTAAAGCCCTGACCTCTGACCCTGGCACTCTGAGCTCAGTGAGGTAAATTATCTTCATATCCTTTCTTATAAACCTGCTCAGAGAATCAGAGAAGAACCTGAAGATCACAACATGTGTGTATCCACAGACTTTTTGTAAGCCACAGCTTCTGACTGCAACAAGCCACGCCCCCTGTTAATGACTAACATGTGTGAGCAGCAGGAAGTGACCTCAACACACTGAATTTCACCTCAAACACACAGGAAGCCAGGCAAAAACTTTCCAAAATAAAGTCTCTGGAAGCAGCTGAGGTTCCTACAGCCACACCTGGTACTGATCTGAAGTGATTGTTGGAGGTCCTGATGGTTGGATGGAGCCTCCCTCATTGGTCAGGCTGAGAGGTTTGAAAAGGAGGAAGAGTAGGAGACCTGCAGCTGCAGAGAAGAAGCTTTTATTCTGACAGTGCACATAGGAAGCAGCTGTGTGTGTGTGGTACTCAAACATCTGCAATTGGTTTGAATATTTTTTTCTTCAGAAAGAAAATCTGAAGAACAAGCAGAGGAAGAGGAGAGACGTTGGACTGTTTGAGTTCAGACAGAAGGACCGACAGGAGGTCAGATCTTCAGGTGGTTGGTTTGGTGTCAGTCAGCTGTAGAGTTTAGATGTTGGATGATGGACTCTGGTTCTCTTGGCAGAAGAAAAAGGTGAGACTGAACTCTGTAATTTATAAATAACTTAAAATACTTTGAAAAGATTTGAAAGATTTGAAAAATAAATAAGAACCATAAAATGAGTTTGAAAGAGTTTAAGGTTAAGAGTGTTTGATTTGATGAGTGAAGAACTGAGAATCCAAACCAAACCTTTAAATATTTAGATCAGAATCAGAATTCTTTATTATTCCCAAGGGATGGATGGATGGATGGACAGCTGGATGGATGGATGGATGGATGGATGGATGGATGGATGCACAGCTGGATGGATGGGTGGATGAACAGATGGTTGTTGGTGTGGTTCTTGACATCTGTGCAAACAAACTCAGTGTTTGACAGGAAACTGTGTCTGTAAACGTTTTAATCTGGACTGGTAAGGCTTTTGTTGTCTCGGCATTGGTGTTAAGGTGGTCATTTCCTGTCTGGTCGATCACTGGTGTCCAGTTGAAGGTGTCCAGTTGTTTGGATGTTGGTGTCCAGTCATGAGTGTCTGGTTGATGGTGTCCAGTGGATGTCAGCGTTGGATTGTCGGTACCTGGTTGGCACCATCTAATTGTTGGTGTTTGGCTATCAGTGTTAGATAATCAATGTCCGGCTGAAGATATCTGATAGTGACTGTCCAGTTGTTGGTGGCTGAATGCTGGTGCCTGGTCATCAGTGTCCAGTTGTCTGTTCAGTACTGTTTGGATGTCGGTATCCGGTTGATGGTACCTGATTGACGTGCCCGGTTGTCGGTTCCCGATGGTACTATCTGATTGTCAGCTAGGCAGCAGAGAAACACGAGGTGTTTATAAGTTCTATGCAATGATCAATCCTTCTGATTGATCACAGACCTGAGGCCTGTCCTGAGATATTGATCTAATAATTGATGTAAACATCTCAGCTGGAGTCAGTGAAAAAGTAATGATAGAAGTGGAATAGATTATCATTATCATCACATCTTTCAGCACAAATGAAGAAAACTTGAAATAAAATTTTTTTACGACTCAAATCTGATTATTGATGAAATTTCCTGACAGAAAGTCGGCAGCACCGCAGAAAACTTCTTCCTATATGAGTGTCCTTGGATTCCAGCTTTTTGCTGCTTTATGTATGAATGAATGTGTTTGAGTCCTTCTTTCATTTTTAAATATAGTCACATGACAAGAGAGTCTCTTCCAAAGTGAGATTAAAGCAGAGCCAGTATGGGTTGTTTGGTGCTAGATCAGCAGGAGGCCATGCTGACCTCTGAGTGTGTGTGTTAATCTGTTAATCCTCCTCGTTGGCATTAATCAGCGTCACTTCTGTCTCAGCTCGTTAATTTCTTCACGTTTAAACTCAGAGCTCCCAGTTCGATGGCTGATTTCTGCTTTCACGAAGAGAGGGGGTCCTGAAGATCTGGATCTGTCTTATAGTCCTAACTGGTTTTATCTTAAGTTCTAGAAAAAGTGGTTTCAACCCAAGTTTACTCCTTTATGTGTCAAAATATCATTTTTGATACATTTTTAATATTAGAGAGGACAGAGACCAATTATAAAATTCTTTCAGAGCATTCAACACAATGCACCATGATGTTTTCCCTGGTGTCTGTTAGTTGTCATTGTTTGGTTGTCTGTGTTTGTTGGTTGTCAATGTTCCGTCATCTCTGTCACGGTTAAACACAGATATGATCCTTGAAACCTCGCCACTGTTTAAATCAGCGCTGAAACTGTACAAACATTTCTGCGACCTGGTCCTCAGATGGAAAACCTGCTGGCAGAAACCTTAGTGTTCAGTTTGATTCAGCCCTGCTTTCATATCGATTGATCTGATTGATTTTCTGTTTTCTTTGGAAAACATTTGGAATTCGTGAATGTTTTGAGTTTCTGAGAAATTTCCTGAGGACCTTGACCTCATGGCTTTGTTTATGTTCTTTATCGTCACCTTCATCACTCTGGGAGGAGGAGGAGGAACTCACTGACCTGCTGTCTCCCATAGGTCCTGTCATGGAGCTGTCTTCCACCTGCACCAGGAAGCTCAGGAGCCTGCTGGCTGGAAGAGGATGTGCAGGGAGGTGGAGAAGGAGGGGGAGGAGATGAAGAGGAGGAGGAGAGGCTGTAAGGAGAACAGAGACCCAGGAGAGAATCTGCAGGGGAGGAGGAGGGACCAGAGAGGGTGAGGAGGACACAACCAGTCCATGATTAATTCCTGATCCATCATTGCAGAGTCTAAGAGACTCTCTGACTCCCTGCAGGGTTCATCAGATCAGATCCAGGACCACAGCTGGGCCTGGAGCTGAGCAGTCCTGCAGACCAGAAGTAAAGGTGGCTCTGATCAGGAAGACCAGAATCCAGACCTCAGACCTGATTCTGCCTACTGACTTCCAACAGAAGAAAGAGGTCCTGGACAGATGGAGCAGAACCCACTCTAAGGTTTGTCACAGAGAGACCTGGTCCTGGTCACATGATGTCCTTTAAGCCTGTGTTTCACCCACATCAGAGAGCAGATCAGACCTGCCAGCACTCCGGGTTTCCCTGGTTGTGTTTTAAGACCATCTCCTCTGGGCTTCCTGTTTACCCTTAAACAGGGGTCCCCAATCCCCGGTGTGCGGCCCAGTACTGGTCCATGGACCATTTGGAACTGGGCTGCAAAGAAGAAATGTCATGGTTTAAATGTTTTTTCGTTTTTTTTTTCTTCCGGATCTTATTTGGAAAAACGACTGTTTCTGCCCTGGCCTCACTAACCGCGCTTGACTCTGGAGCGTTGTTTCACACATCAGTGGCACAAGCTAACGCTTGAAAATAAAATGAGATAAAAGCAAAATTCACTGAAAAGCTTTTTCAGGAAGGAACAAGCAAACGATGGGACAGCAGAAGGTCACGGATCACCAGCCAAAAGAAAGCTGCATTTAAAAGAAAATACAAAGGTTCTTACCTAAGTTACAGGTTCATTACAACAGGTGATACAAGCTCCACCCACTGTGACCGACTGGCTACTGAAGCAATGAAACCCACAAAACTGCTTCACCACACTGAGACAAAACAAATAAGATTCAAACAGTGTAATGCTTTCCCTTTTAATACCAACGGAGTATTCTAGACTCTAACCCAGCCACAGGGGCTCACAAGCCTAGTGCTGGTCCCAAGCCCAGGTAAATAGTGAGGCTTGTGTCAGGAAGGGCACCCGGTGTAAAAACTTTGCCAAATCAAATATGTGGATTCATAATACGACTTCCATACCGGATCGGTCGCTGCCCGGGTTAACAACGACCGCCTCCGGTGCCATTAGCCAACAGGGTGCCGGTGGAAACTATGCTACTGTTGGTCAAAGACCAAGGAGGGGGAGAGGGGGAAAGCATGTTAGGAGGCAGAGAGAGAGAAGGAAAGGTAGGAGGGTGGAGGTGAGAGTAAGGACTTTAAATGTAGGGACTATGACTGGTAAAGAGAGAGAGAAGGAGGACATGCAGAGGGTTGGTGTGAGGGAAGAGGATGCAAGGGATAGGGTAAGATGGAGGCAGATGAT
>VUQH01039160.1:0-12904 GCA_015106775.1 Etroplus canarensis
TCTTAAGAGATTAATATTGAAGTCACCACACACAATGTGCACCTCATTTATATGGCTAAACAGTGTATCTACTTTTTCATTAAATGTGTCCAAACATGATCCAGGTGCTCTATACAGACAGCTTGCAATTACTTTTTTGGAATCTTCAACTACAATTTCAACTGATAAACACTCCAAAATGCCATCGATGGTGGTAGACTTATTATTAATCTTAGTACATCTCAATTCCCTATCTACGTACAATGCAACTCCCCCACCTTTTTTACTAGTCCTGTTTACTGTAAACAGCTCATATCCTTCCATTTGTACATCGCAATCCTTCTCAGCATATAACCATGTCTCAGAAACTGCAATTACACTGAATTTTTTAAACTGGTGCAGATATTCTTTAATGTTACCATAATTTTTGTACAAGCTCCTAATATTAAGGTGTATTATTGAGAAAGTACCCTTCATTTTGACACTTTTAAATTGCTCATCAGTCTAATATGCATAATTGTTTTTTTGTGCTGCTGTAGAAATTATTATCAGGATCTATATCACTACCGAACTCATTAGCCCTGTAATCTGTAAAATCACATGTGTTAAAATTCACATATTCATACTTTCTATATTGATCAGTTAGACTGTAACTTTCAAAGTACCTTAATTCTTCTACATTAATGTCTTGAAATTCATCCATAACTTTATCCTCACTAGGAGTCATTTTGTATTTTGGTCTTATCCCCTTGTACAGGTCCGCACCCCCACACACACACACACATATACTGGTTTCTATATTTAATGTTTGATGGGGATGTAATATTAAAAATATGTTCAAGGCATAGAATGTAGGTGAATGAGACTTGTAGTAAAAAGCACTATATCATCCCTTGCGTAAGGTGTCTTTTTTGCACTTAAATGACTTATAGGTCAGTGCTGAATAGCTTAAAAAACCCTGTGAAAAAGGCCAGGTACAAGGACTGGGATCACAATGAGTGTAATAGCATCCATTGTCCAAAAAATGCCTGGATTACTGTTCTGTTATCTTAATATTGCTCATTATTCATTCATTCATTTATTCATGTTCTTCCCCTTATCCAATTCAGGCTCACGGGGGGCACTGGAGCCTATCCCAGCTGTCATGGCTTGAAAGGCGGGGTACACCCTGGACAGGTCGCCAGTCTGTTGCTGAGCCAACATAGAGAGACAAACAACCATTCACGCACACATTCATACCTATGGTCAATTTAAAATTGCCGATTAACCTAACCCCCTTTGCATGTCTTTGGGTTGTGGGAGGAAGCCGGAGCACCTGGAGAGAACCCAAGCAAGCACAGGGAGAAACTCCACACAGAAGGCTTATAATAATAATAATAATAATAATAATATCATTGTGTGATTTCAGTACCTCCAAGCCTGAGTCCATGGTCCTTAGGGTGGACTGTCCCCTCTAGGTTGGGGTCGAGGTCTTGTCCCAAGTGGAGGAGTCTCAGGGTCTTACTCGTGTGAGGGGAGAACGAAGCAAGAAATGGACAGATGGATCGGAGCAGCATCTGCAGTGATGCAGGCGTTGTACCGGTCTGTTGTGGTGAAGAGGGAGCTGAGCTCTAAAGCAAAGCTGTCGACTTACCCCTTGATCTACCCTCACCCTCACCTACTGTGATAACCAAAAGAATAAGATTGTGAATCCAAGTGGCTAAAATAAGCTTCCTCTGCAGGGTTGCTGGACTCACCCTTAGAGAAAGGGTGAGGAACTCAGTTATCCGGGAGAGGCTCAGAGCAGAGCTGCTGCTCCTCCACATTGAAAGGCACCAGTTGAGATGGTTCGAGAATCTGATTTGTATGCCTCCTGGATGTGTCTCACTTGAGGTGTTTAAGGCACACACACCCCTCTGGGAGAAGACCCCAGGGAGGACCGAGGACACGCTAAAGAGACTATGTCTTCCAGCTGGCCTGCTGTCCCCCCTGAAGAACTGGAGGAGGTGTCTGGGGAGAGGAAAGTCTGGGCTTCTCTGCTTAAATTGCTGCCTCCACGACCTGGATCCCTAGAAAAGCCGTTGATGATAGATGGATGGATTTCTTTTTTATACTGCTATGTTGCTGTCATGTTGTTGCTGTAAAGCTTAAAATTTCCTTGCTCTGGGACCAAAAAAGGCTTATCTTATCTTATCTTATCTTATTTAGCTTTATAGGATGATGAAAAATAAAGAATGACATTTATTTTTATACTAAAGTTACTATTATTCAGCTTGCATATAGACATACTGTAGCCAACATAAAAAGATGGAGGTAGCATCTGGGCCTGAGAAGTGAAGCCAGTGCGGGAATACTTTTATCCTACGTGGTATTTCTTGGCCAGCAGGGGGCAACACTTTTTCCGAAGCCTATGGAAAAACAACCTTCCACAATGTGACTAAGACCTCAATAAATTGCTTCCTGATAACTTTATGGGATCACTTGTTAGTTTCAGAAGTGTTTCAAAAATGTAACTTTGTATGTACAAAATGGATCTCAAGAGATGGTTTGCAGTCTTTGATTTCTATCACATTTTATGACCATCTTTTTTAGTTTGGACAGACCAATAAACAGACCATGACTTAACATGCCAGATACTCATTCTTTTATTACCGGTTCATTTTTAAAATGATGGCAGCTGTGTGGGTGAGTGTAGCAGTTATTATTTTCCTTCCCTGTTTGGTCAGCACAGTCTCACTTCCCCAATGTCTTCCTGTCGACTCTCTCTCCGATTTCATGTTAACCAGATTGCTGCTGGGTTGCTAATGAAATGTCGATTATCAGTTTTTTCCATCTGTGAGAACACACTCTGTTTAATTTGCCAGCTTTATCAAAAGAACCAAATATAGCTGGTATGGTTAACTCAGACTGCAAACAACCAGCTTTAACTGTTTTCTGTATGACTCATCATCTCATATCCATTTATATCCCAAATGCTTTTCATTATTTTATCTATAGTTTTCTTTCCTTTTCCATATCTCTGCTGACTTCCTTTGTTTTTCCACTAAAAATGCTGATTGCATCTAGAAAATGAGTTCATTATACTTAAAAAACAGCCTGGCTTATATTTAAAATCCTTTTCTATGTGTCAAAAACTAACTTGAAAAAATTGTATCCATTGAATACTACTAAAGTCTGAATTTATAAGTGCATTTCAAAACAAAATCTAACCACTAGTTCTGCAAATAGCCA
This sequence comes from Etroplus canarensis, assembly GCA_015106775.1. NCBI lineage: Eukaryota > Metazoa > Chordata > Actinopteri > Cichliformes > Cichlidae > Etroplus > Etroplus canarensis. Next base: position 3,190 of record VUQH01039160.1, read on the forward strand.
TTTATTCTCAGGTAATCCTCTTATCCCTCTTCAGCGAAATCACAACAAACTCACTTCCGACTAAATATCTGGGGGAACTAAATTGGGATAAATAATTTTCTTGCTTTTTGGTTACTTAAAAAGATCACACTGCATCTTTATACACTATCATGAACAGGATGAGCTTCTGCCTCACTGAAGGTGACTCTGATTTTGAGTCTGATTTTGAATCTAACTCTCACTGGGCTGATGACTTTGGTTTTCACTGACCACTATTTTATTTTGTTGAAAAATTTCACAACGGATATCAGCAAAGATTTTCAACTTAAATATCTCATTGATCAATTTGATTTTTTTTCTTCTTTTTTGGTGCAGCATATTAGAATGAGTGATTTAATCAGAAGACTGATTTAAAAGAGCTCCAACTAGGCTTTAAGTCTGCGAAGTGTGCTATTACTCTAACAAAACTACTGACTGGCACACTTGACATCTGTCCTCAACATTGAAATCTCTCGAAAAATGATTTGGTGTAAGGCTTGCCTTAGATTAATAAATCTACAGGTGGCCAAAATAATACTTACAGCCTTAAAGAGTATGAACTGGAATTTATATAACACTTTTCTACACTGACTGAGCACTCAAAGCACTTTTTATTAAAGGCCTCATTTACCCATTCACATGCATTTTTAACTATCACGCACACATTCACACTACGACGGCTGCATCGGGAGAAATTTGGGGTTCAGTGTCTTGCCCAAGGACACTTTGGCAAGTTGACTAGAGAAGCCAGGGATCAAACCACCAACCTTCCTGTTGGAAGACAACCCGCTCTGACTCCTGAGCCACAGCTGAGAAACAAACTATTTGGTCACAGAACAGGAAAATATGTCTGGAAGAGTTATAGCTGTATAAAAATCACTCTTAAGACTTCACTGATATTTAGATTAAAATATTATATTCAATAAACAATGACAAATATCAAATACCTTTAAAGTGTTTTTTTTTCTATTTGCTGTTTTGCTGCCTGCATCCTTTTCAATCACGTGGGAAATTATTTGATAATGAATGTATATATAAAAGTATAAATGCGTGTTATATCTTATCTAAATTAAAAACAGAATGTTCAGATTTTTTGGGACTTGGAAATATAAATTGAGACTAGCATTTATTGTCACATTTTTGCAAACTGAAATGAAGAGTAAACTAAGCCAAAAAGTCAGTAATTTTTTTTTTTTTAAATTATGCCATATTTACATTACAGTAATTACATTATATTTTATTAATTTTGACTGATCATACATATTTGCAAAGTCAGAATCAGGTTAATAATTTGCTCCTAAAGAGGCTCATCATTTCAGCTCAAACTGTGCAAGTTTTCCCGTAAAGAAAAAAACTTTTCTCTTCAACGTCAACACTTTCATTTTCTCATTTCCTTGGAAAACAAATTTGTCTTTATTTTTCATTTATTTTCTACACTTTTAATAAAACAAACTTCAAAAATGTAAGCTGTGCAGTTCAGTGACTGTATTTTTCTTTCCTTCAGCAGAACAGATGGGTGGGAGTTGAGACCACAGAAGGACAAAGCAACATGGGTGACGCCTCGCTTCCCCCCCTGGAGATGATGGCTGAGACGTGGGAGAACGGCAACTTTGCAAGCCCCTCGCCGGGTCTCCCTCTGTTTCTGCTCATGTTCAACGACAGCGTTCTGAACGAGACACTGCTCAACTCCACCAACTCCACCACCCCTAATGCCTCCTCAGGTCCCAGCGTGGCAGGGGTCCTCATCCCACTCATTTACATAATCGTTTGCATCATTGGCCTGGGTGGAAACACTTTAGTGATTCACATTGTGCTGCACTACTCAAAGATAGAGTCAGTGACAAACATATATATTCTGAATTTGGCCATTGCTGATGAGCTCTTCATGCTTGGCCTGCCTTTCCTGGCAGTTCAGAACACGCTGCAGTCGTGGCCCTTTGGCTCCTTCATGTGCCGACTGGTCATGACTGTCGACTCCATCAACCAGTTCACCAGCATCTTCTGCCTGACCGTTATGAGCATCGACCGCTACCTCGCCGTGGTCCATCCCATTCGGTCTTCTAAGTGGCGGCGCCCTCAGGTGGCCAAAGTGGTGAATGGCACCGTGTGGGCACTGTCGTTCCTTGTTGTTCTGCCGGTGGTCATCTTTGCTAACATCCAAAAGGCAGGAGGAACTTGTAACATTGCCTGGCCTCAGCCAGCTAACATTTGGAGGGCTGCTTTCATTATTTACACCTCCACTGTTGGATTCTTCTGCCCTCTTCTTATCATATGCCTCTGCTACCTGCTCATCGTCTTCAAGATCCGCAGTTCGGGTAAGAAAGTTCACGCCACCTCGACGAAGCGGAGGAAGTCAGAGCGGAAAGTGACGCGCATGGTTGTGATTGTTGTTGCAGTGTTTGTCTTCTGCTGGCTGCCTTTCTATGCCCTCAACATTATCAACCTATTGGTGGCCCTACCACCAGAATACCAGGGTCTTTACTATTTTGTCGTAGTGCTCGGCTATGCTAACAGCTGTGCCAATCCCATCGTCTACGGCTTCCTGTCAGACAACTTCAAAAGGGGTTTCCGGAAAGCCCTCTGCCGCTCCACGAGAAGGGTGGAGAACCACGAGCCCATGGAGCACCAGCAGCAGCAAGACGAGGGGAGGAGGGCGCTCATGCCCAGGGAGAGCCTGAGAAGAGCGATAAGGGATGAAGAGGACGACGATGACGAGGCCGTCTCAGAAATGACTGAAATCTACAGAATCGCCCAGAATGGAAACAGCAGCTACCAGCTACAGAACTCCCAGCCTTTATTCTTAGAGAAAGGCGCAACACCTGGTGCCACAGAGTTGTCATCCCCAGACAGGAGGGACAATGCTGGGAACGTGAAAGAAAAAGATGCCGTCAATGGGGCCACACTGACTGTCCCGCTGCTTCTCAATGGAGCCAAAAATGGGAGCATTAAAACTCTACCAGAGGAAAACTTGGAGCAGAGTGCCTCATTAGAAATAAGTTATCTATAGTGTAAAATATGGACTTTAACCTTATGTGACTGCTGCAAACTATGTATGAGAGTGGCCTGCTTCTCAGTCAAAAAGCAGCTCATTAATGAACCCTTAAACAAAAACAAACTTAAATGGGCCACAAAACTGTTTATAATGTGAATACTGTATATATGCAAGCCTGTATGTACAAATTTGTGCCTTTAAGTAGTGCAGTCACTCCTCTTTGTGCTCATTTAAGCCTTTATATTCCATGAGGTGAAAATCATTTGCTCAGGTTTGGCTGCATTTAAGCTTTAGTCACCTATCTTATTAACTATTTTAGAATCACACACCTGGAATTACTACTGATATACTGATATATCAGGGTGAGTAATGGGTAGACACAGCACACAGATACTTCATATCTCATTAACATTTTCATATTTCTGAGTTTTTTCTAAAGAATATAAATTTGAAATATCATTTTTAATGGGTAACCTCCTATGGTCATTTTATTCCACATTTTTAGTTAATTTGGCAAAAGTACCAATGAACTAATGCAATGGTGAGACACTTGTCCATTTGCAATTTATGAACAAATGCTACTCTTCCTGTAGTATTGGTCAGATTATAGTGAAATTTGTACACAATGATCATCTAATGGGTCTTCACCCAAATTCTGTTAAAGGTCAAGTCATATTTGTTATTTTTATATGCACTTTTCCATTTTCACAAGAATCGCTACTCTTTCTACTCCTAAGAGTAGAGGTCCAGATTACAGTGTTCATAAAAGGAGTGTTTGTGTGTGTCCCTGTGCTGTCTGTACATAAATGCCATCATGCCACTTATTTGTGGCATAATAATGCCTCAAGCTAAGTTAGGGCTGGGAAAGAACTAGGGCAATGGCGTAGACAAAGCATCAGGTCCTGGTGGGCAGTAATAGGACAATAACCTGATTTGGTAGTCACTGAAGGCCTGCTTGCAACATTCCACTGTCGCTTTTCCTATCGTCTGGGCAGATTTTTCATGGTTCTCTTTTTTAAGATGGTAGAACTGCTAAAGCCCCTGTCATACCTTGATGATTTAACCAGCGCATGCCAACGTATGACAAAATTTGGCTAATATGTAATTAGCTATTGGTAAATTTTTTATAAGTTAAAAGTCGTTGTAGTACAGCGAAGTCGTTGAAAATTTTTGAGCCCTCATACGCGGGCCATAAGTTGTAGGTAAGTTATGCCATCATTGACACACGTTCACACACGTTACTTGTAAGTTACTCATTAATCAAAATACATCAAGATAATGTCTAGCATACCCAAAACTTATTTCTGACCTATGAGTAACGTTCTTTGAACCTATGTCTAACTGATATCGAACTTATCTCCAACGAATATTGACGTAAGTAGACATATTTACTGTGTTCTGGACAACCACAGCACTTGTTTCTAACTTACAGCTACTGTATAGTGGCATGTTGGCTGATAGTAGGTGTTGGTCATGCTCTCTCTCTCTCTCTCTCTCTCTTTCCCTCACCTGGGAAGTTCCTCCAGCTGACAGCAATCCACAGACTAACCTCCCACTACTCACCTCCTCCTATATTACCTCCTGCTCTACAACTCACCCACGCCAGACCTTTCAGTTTCCTCTGTCTCCTTCGGATCTCCTTCACCATTATTCCTGGATATTATTCTTCCTCGAACTTTCTGCCTGCAGTAACTCCAAGGCTTGAGACTGAGTACGATCTTTTATTACTTCACAGACTGTAAGCATTGCTTCTCACATGGCACTTAGAGCCTGTGTTGTTTCCTGTTTGGACCTGTTTCAGTGACTCTTTAGCCTCTCGCCTTTAGTTTCCCTTTGTAGTGATTGGTGTTATTTCTGTGGCGCCTTTGTTAGCAACTGTTGCTGCTAGCCCTTGTGTTGTTGCTTCTTGGTTGTGTTTTATCAATCTTAGTTTTGTTTTGATTCTTTTTCTTTCATGCGTTTGAAGCTAACCCGCATTGATTTCCCCTCAGTGTCATTAATTAAAGCCCTCATCAACTGTCTTTGTTGTGTACCTGCGTTTGAGTCCATAAATTAATAAATTGTGAAATTATGACAGTTCTTCAAGTGTTTCTTCGGCATTACAATGATGTTGATACTACATCGGTGATGTTGATACTGCAAGTAGGCTATGACACGCTATGCATATGTTGTGAACACCGGCAATGTACTTAGCATTCTTTGGGACAGGTTATCTATAGAGTGTTTTCAGGTGACGTCACCAAACCAGAAGTCGGCCATGTTGGAGATACTCACCAGTCAAAACAATCAATGAACAACACAGTTTACCGTGAAGTCTGCTAAAGAAAAAGCAAAAGCAAAATGGTTAACTATTGGTACTCGGCTGTTACAATCAGTCAAACAGAGAAAAACGTCTACAGTACTGACGTCTGCCCAAAGTTGCTAAAAGTCAGGGAGAGCAGACGGAGAAATTATCATAAAAAAGGAGGCGATTATGGATTGCAAGCCTCAATCAGAATTTGGATGGGAAGAATGTGGATAACATCCCAATTTGCTCAGCTTATTTTGTAGCTGATATGTATTTCACGTTGACATTTTCACCTGCTTTTTGTGTATTGTTTGCAGTTATGTCTAAGCATAAAAGTATTAAATTATTGATAATAAACAAGGATGAGTCATACATTTTTATTGAAAGTGTTAACATTTTTACCACTCTACATGACTACTAACTTAGAGTAACTGGTTGTGAATGTGTTTTGTACATTAGACGCACAATGGCTGTGACAAAGGGTAAACTTACAGGAGGCAATATTTCAAGATCGCCACTGAACAAACTGGGATCCCTTTCATAGGGATCTTCATCCCCAATTAAATGTAGTTTTTTCACGTAACATTTTTTTTCTTTGGTGTCCAGTCTTTCTCTGTACAGCTCTTCAGATGTGTGTGAATTTTTGCAATCAGATGTTTAAGGTTTGTAGCGAAATTTTTGAGGTTTTGTCCATGACTGCCTGTGCATCCTGTTTGTTTTGAATGAGCTATAGCTCCAAGATGTCGCCACTTCCGGTTCCGGACTGGACTTGCAGGGTTCTTGAAAGCACTCTATAAGTTATCGAAACGTTCTATGTAAGTTACTAATATATTATGTATACGTCCATAATTTAAAAAATAGTTTTGCATATGCCAGCGTTTTAGAGACATTTTGATGTGTCATCACACATTAGTTAAATCGTCAAGGCATGGCAGGGGCTTTATAGTGCTGTCAAAGCTTGAAATATCACTTTGCCACACATGTTGCATGCCACTTGTATCCAGTTAGATGGTGATGGCAGGAGTGAACCTACTGGTTGAATCCCACGTTAGGAAGGCATCACTGGGGCCTTCTCATCACCATTATGCTAACATCAGTAATATGGTCAACATTATGACATGCTGATGCGTTCACATATTTTCATGCTTTTTATGGCCATGGTTACAACTAACCACAAAGTAGTAACACTCCTGACCTCAAACACTTTCCTTTGGTAGTGATTAAGAATAATTTGTCCTGGATATGACTGTTTGTGAGCCTCCTAGACTTCTCAATTAACTTTAATCTGATTTTGTGTAATACATCCAATCAGTGTCAGGAAAACTTATCCCTTTCATTTTGTACTTAACATATTACAGTTACCTGTGAATTGTGGTGCACCATGAGTTGAATGAGCTTCTACATCATTGATGTTGTATTCTTTTTTATTCTTGGACTCTACTAGAATAGATTTGCATAATTGAATTAAAGTAATCCCCATTTATTTTATACTGGTTGTTGGGCAAGTCATTACAGATTAGTTAAAGGTTAATGGTTTAAGCTTATGTGTATGTCATATGGACATTATTAGAGAGCAAAAAAAGAATTAAAAAAAGAACTATTTCTTATATTACACAGTGCTGCTCTCAGATTTAGGTTTACTGTTAGTTTAGCTGCTCAGCTGAGGGAGAGGCAGCTGCCGCAGCAGTGAGAAAGCATAGGACAGTATGTAAACAACATTTTAAAAGTTTCGTGCCTATTTCACTGCTGATATGACATTTTTTAAACAGATGTTTAGAAGAAGACCACAGTGAGTCCATCGTAGCTTAAGTGTTTATGTCACAATTCTTGCAGGCAATGACCAGTACGTCAACAATAATTATGGCTTTATTAGGTTCTGTTTATAACTTTGCGAAAACTGTAAACAGGACCTATAATGCTCAATTCTAACCTTATATTTTTCTTCTTGGACTCTTCTAAAGTAGTTTTGCATAATTAATAGTTTAAAGTATTCTTTATTTATCTTATACTGGACATTTGAGCAGCCCCACTCCTTTCCCTCCCCCTATGAGCCCACCTTCTCTTTAACCTAACGTTTTATTGGGAGTTCTTGCCCCTGGAAGTAGGGTGAACAGATGTCCCCCTTTATCTGGGACTGCAAAACATTTTCATCTGTCTCACATTTGTCCCACGTCTTGGGAGAATGTCCCACATTTTGATTGGCTCTAGTTTAATAAGGAAAGCGACCACAAAGTCACAAGGAACAGAGATTTTTATGGAATATTATGAAAATTTGCAAGGAGAAAGAGGGCCACCTGGTCCCCCTACCTGCCCAACCTGGGCAGAGCTTCTGTGTTCACAGAAGGAGCTTTCCCTCATCATACGGAGCGATAGATAGATAGATAGATAGATAGATAGATAGATAGATAGATAGATAGATAGATAGATAGATAGATAGATAGATAGATAGATAGATAGATAGATAGATGTAACACCATCAAAAAGAAGTAACATGAGAAGGGCTACAAAAGATGTAGAAGGTGAAGACAACAGTGGTCCCCATGGTAATCTGAACACTCGAGGCAGTGACCACCAAACTGAAAGAGTGGCTCCAGCAGATTCCAGGAACGACATCCGAGATCTCTGTCCAGAAGATAAGATACTGCCCATAACCCTCAAGCTCCCAGGCCTCTTTTAGGGGACCTGGGCTTGACGGACAAAAGACTGCCCACAGGGCATATATATAATATAATTGACACTATGACATCCTGTAAAACTAAGATTTTCACTGAGCGCTTAAAGCGCTGCTTTTGGAAATGAAACATTTCAATCGTTTTAGAGCCAACATAATTACAAAATCTTATTATCCAGCTGCTGCCAGCATGTCAGAGCAGCGATTGTGCATGGTTTGGCATAATGTGAAAAACCACCTTTTAAAAGCAGAGTGCTTTATAATAGAGGCTGGATAGATGTGACAGTCACAGAGATATTAGAGAATCCATTAATCTGTCAATGCCGGAGAACTACCTGTGTAAAAGCCCTTAGGCTGCTGTCAGAGAGAGAGAGTTCTCCCAGTAACCACCAACATGTTGAAGTCGCTGTGCTAAAACGTCAGAAAATTAAACGAAAGGAAGAGTTAATAGGTAAATCATTTTGCATTTAAATTGTATTAGTTCTACATTTGTTTTAGTAGTCTATCTTAACTCAGAATTAATGAAGATCAAGGTGCAGTGGATACTCGCCAGTTAACTTCACCAAGGTTTCTGCCACTTGCATCATTTTTCTGAATGATAGTTCATCCCCCTGAAGACCTGAGGAGTAATGCAGGACTGATTTCTTTCATCTAAACCATCTTATGAAGCGGTGCACGTTTCTGATGATGACACACCTGCTCATTCGAGTCAAACCCCCAGTGTGGAAACATACTTCACTGAAGGTGTTTGCGCCTTTTCTGCTGGCAGCAATGTGAATTTTTTATGCAATATTCATCTATATTTATATTTCTACAGATACAGATCACAATTAGGATTGAAAACATTTATTGGCCATTCTCCTCTGATCTCTGGCATCAAGAAGGCATTTTTACCTTGATATTTTCTCTTTTTCAGATCATCTTCTGTGAACCCTAGAGATGCTTATGCGGGAAAATTCCACTATCAGTAGTTCCTGAAATATATAGTTCTGACATGACATCACAACATATGAGCAGCTGCCATTGCTATAGGCAAGCTGCAGGCAGCTGTGCATTCAGGACACTTGAGGAAACGTCGCCAACACAACCATTAACAAACTGATTGTACGCCTCCAGTAACTTGTAGGCCTGGAATTGCTCACTGGTATAAAAACTGCGTGCCAACACAAGATAATGGTACACGTCTTAGACCTCCATTCGACCCCCATTCCACTGGAGCCTTAATAGCGCTGATTATGGCGATCCATGCCAATTTAGCGTTCCCGATCAAAAAACGGCACAAAACGGCGTGAAATAGCTGAAATTTGTGTTCCTGGTTATCTGTTGCCGTTATATTCCTGTCAAAAGGCCAGCATTCACGTTGTGACCCCGGCGCGTTGCCGCAGCATTCAGGATGCACTCAGGATGTATTCTCTTTTGATGTTGATATCGTTTGGCATCATTGCCCCCGATCATGCCGTTTTGACCAGCTATTATTGGCATTACTGGGACTATGCCAGAATGCAACAGGAAATGCACGTGATAAGCGACAATTCAGCGTCAGTTCACCTCCAATAAAATGTCTTTCATCGTCATAGTATTGGATTGGTGGCAATGCCGAAACTTCATTTCATGGTTCAGCTTTTCATTTGCTAATGAGTATCCACACCTATTACGCCAGTTTTCTCATCGTATCTCTTTCTATCCTCCATACTTAATGATTCTACATAGTCTTTCTCCTTTTGCCTTTCCATGATTTTGATCACAA
>VUQH01039165.1:0-12358 GCA_015106775.1 Etroplus canarensis
ACAAATAAAAGAGGTGGGTGGAGAAGAAATGCCCAGCACATCATAAGAAGCCCCCCAGCACATCATAAGAAGCCCCCCAGCACATCATAAGAAGGCCCCCAGCACATCATAAGAAGCCCCCCAGCAGCCTCAACCTACTGCAGCATAACTAAGGCCTAACTAGAAGCTTTATGAAAAAGGACAGTTTGGACTTTGTTCTTGCTGAAATAAAAGGCTAGATTTTGTCTGCGCCTCGTGTCCAGGATTTGGGTCGTCCTCGTACGCCTCCTGTGTGCGTGGCTGTCCTAAATGTGTGTTCTCACATGAAGCTGCTCTGCCACGTGATGACTCTGATATCAGTAAAGCTGACTCAACGCTCGTTTCAGAAGATTACCTATTACCTTGGGTTCCTGCACTGACTTGTGAAATTGAAACAGATGGGAGCCTGGAGGGACGGTAAAAGTGTAAAAATCCTCATTAGTACCGTGATGGCAGCTCGCTTTAACTACACCACAGGGTACGGTTAAACTTAATAAGCCGCCACAAAGTGAGGCTTGTTTTGGCGAGTTGGGGAATTTCCTGCAGTGACTCGAGGGCCAGTTTAGGCGTTCCTCTGACCCGGAGGCTGCAGCCTGGGGTTTGTCGCATTCCTGTTCAAACTGGTCATTTGGCAGCTGGTATCGAAAGCTGATGTCACACGGTCGATACCATCACCGCCCTGATTATGTATGAAAGTCAGGATTGAGAAACATCCATTTTAGGGATCCAGTGAGATGCAGCAGGCTGCCTCTCTGCATCAGATTTCACAGGCAGCAGAACAGAGCGACCTCACAGACGTCCAGAACCCGAAGGATCGTTATTACACGCGCGCGCCAACCCCGCTTCCCTAGGATCCGAATGTGTGGACGTGTAACGCATGAGGCGGTCAGAAACAGGGACTTACGATGGAGTGAGACTCATCATTCTCACGCCGATGTATTTCTTCTTCGGTGATGTTTTACCTGCAAAACATGAGCAAGGACACGAAGATTACATGTGCCTTTCTTCTTACTGATCTTTCTAAATAAGAAACGGTAGCACAGGTCTGCAGTGAAATACATTTAGAGTTTTATCTAACTTCAGTCCATTTAATGAAGCCATGCACACATTTTGAAGGGCTGGGCTGAAATGTTGTGCTGTTTTAATCTGCAGATCTCAGCGTGAAGTTTTCATGTCTGAAAAACACGTTTAGTCCGTTAAACTGCAACCAAACCAGTTTCCCACCCGCTCAGTGTACCTTCAGCCGCTGCCTTGTATTCGCCACAGCGGATTAATCCACGCTTGGGTAATCTGGCAGAGGTTTTATGCCGACTTCCTGACGCAACCCTCAATGGTCAGAAGGCCACCGGGAATCAAACCAGGGACCTTTTGCTTGTAAGGCGAATGTGTAAACCACCACACTGAGGGGGGGGGGGGACACACGACACCCACACAAAGCCAAAGTCTCTGAAAATCAGCATCCTGTACAAGACCACAGCGGATTTTAAATCCATCGGTCTTAATGGGACTGAAAGGTTTGAAGGTGTTTCTTGATTTGAGACTTTGACTTGGCTTGATGTTGTGAGGGGGGGTTTGTCTTAACGAAGGAAAGAATTCTGTGATCATCCTCTTCAGAGTCTTCCAGGCCTTTTGGCGACGCCGAGCCTTTGAATGATGTTCCAGGGTAACTGGTGGCATGATATTGTTTATATGCTTGGATCATTTCTTTATCTCCTCAAGATTCATGTCATCGCTGTAAATTGTTTAAGCTGTGTATTATTTATTTTACGTAGTTTAAGTTATGATGCTTTTATTTTGAAGGTCAAGTTTGCACACAGGTCTCGCTGGTTTTTGGGGTTTTTTTGTGGAAGTTTAAGCATAATAATGCTGCTTACTGAAAGTTAGTTAAGTGGAATTGACTTTGACTGGACACTTATAAGGAACCTCGGAAGTATGGTGACTAATTCCCTTTTTGCAGCATGCAGCCAACGAGGTATTTATTAGTTTCATCTTTGTTTTGCTGTATGATGTCATTGTATACACTGTGTCTTACGCTAAGTCTTTACTTTGCTAATGCTGTGTAGTTTTCATGGTGGATTTGGAGAGAAGTCTTCAAATAAACCAGTAGTAAGAGAACCGCTGATCCAGTTCATATCCAGTTTGTTGCTTTGGCCACTTGCTCTCTCTCTCTCTCTCTCTCTCTCTCTCTCTCTGATGGGTTTAGTTTGGGTTTTCAGCCTAACGATGACCTCCTCCGTTTGCGCCGACACGTCTTCGGACCTCATCAACTCCGGATCTTTGATCTGCTTGGTTTGTCCTGGAACAGTGAGGGAACAGACCCCACCTGAGCATGAAACCGCTTGTTGCTCAAGTGTCCGGTTACTTTTGAGCTTCAGCAGTGAGTGCGATTCTTTTGCTGAGCCAGCTGAATTAAAGCTGAACGTTTGCATTGACTGTTTAAATTCAAATCCACCGTCTCATTGTCCAAAAACTTATGGACCTAATTCTATCCAAAAGTTATTAAACGCAGTAAATCAGCTGATTCTGAGGGGCTCGGGTTTTATTTTTTATATAATATAACCCCAATAATCATAATATTCTTCAGAGGTTTCATTTTCACAGCACGTACAGGAAGAAACCATTAAACTGCTGATTTGTGCATTTTCAGCAATTTTTTTTTAGTAAATTATAAGACAAGGAGCTCGTTCTGAGTGTTTGAACACGTTCTGGCCTCGTCGCCCGACATCTCCGACATCAACGCTGCGACAAAAACTGCAAACCTTTGGCCTGCCTGTCGTATGACTCTGCCAGGAACTGCCTGATCTTGTCTGAGGGGATGGCGAAGGAGATTCCCGCTGTGACCTTCAGAGTGTTGATGCCAATCACCTCCCCGTCCTGCAGGACACACACACACACACACACACACACACACACACATTAGTTTGCCATCATCCTGCAGTAAAAGTAAAAATTCCACATGAATCTTGTTAAAGAGTGAATGTCACACCGCTTTCTTTTCGTTTAGCTTGAAAACAAGCTTCTAATCAGAGTCAGCTGTGGACCGGGACGCCGCGCCAAACCTTACATAAACTCTTTGTTTACCTTTCCTAATAAGGGCTTTATGCTTCTCAGTACTTGCTCGAATGACGTTACGTATTTCTCTGTTTTGCAACGCGTGGACGTGGTCCAAGTAACACAGAGCTGTTTCTGCTTCGCACATATTAAAGCACAAATCAAGTCGCTTTCCTCCAAAACGCTTCAGCTCCACAAACAAAACATGAAAATGCAACAAACGATATGATTATGATCAACAATAATGTTTCATATCCATTAATGAAGCTCAACACGAGGCCTGTCTAAATCAAATCTCCACCACGTGTAGTCAGAGGATAAGGATACATATGGATACGGAGGCAGCGGCGGCGGTGGCGGCTCAGTCCGTTGGAGGACCTGGTTGGTCGCTGAGGCCGCCGGTTCAAGAACAACCTGGACGGTGTGGCCCACTCGGGATCCACCAATTCAAGACCCCATACTGGACCAAAGCATACAGTGGTGGACTAAAGACCAGACCAGAGAAAGTGTCAGGCCAGCCCCCCTCCCCAACACTGCCAAAGCGCCCCTGAGCAAGGCACCGAACCCCCCCCCAACTGTGCTCCCTGGCGCCTGAGATGCGCCGCCTTGCATGTTTGTGGTTCTGCCGTGTGTTGTGCATGAAAAAAGTGCGTGTGGGGGGATTAATAAAGTATGTTCTTTCTTTCACTTACCAGATTGACCAGGGGTCCTCCTGAGTTGCCGTACTGCAAGAAACAAACAAGGAAATGCACAATGTCAAAGTTGCGTTGCCGTGTCAGCGCCATCACTGGCAGATAAGGAGGTCTGGCTCCTCTTTGTCTACCAAACATAGCTGTGTCCGCCTCGATGCATCACTGTAAATATTACGTGCGGTAAAAGCTTTGAAGAATGGATTCCTCCTCAGGTTCCTCACAGCGGTTTGCTCCACCGCCCATCATTCCCAAACTTCTTTACTTTGCAAACTGCAAACATAATTTTGTTCTTCCGCTCAGGAAAATCAGACAGACTGACTGGACTACATGTTATTAGCTCCACTAACTGCCTTTAAATCTTGTGCTCTTATATTATTATGATTATTATGATTATTATGGAGCAGCCACATCTCCTGACGATCATTTATGGAGGCAGGTCTGTGTACATTAAAATTATAATTATACATTTAACATAAAAATTGAATTCTGTTGTTTTTATTTTTATTCATGAGTGCCCTCACTGGGGTTTAACCCTCTGGATTCTCAAGTATGACTGACTGTTTTTGAGTCCTTTTGATTTGACCTTCATATTTGACCTTAGAAACAGTTTACCTTGCCTTGTTTGCCTTGCTATGATAAATGATTTATCATAAGTCTGGTTTTACTTGGCTTATCAGCACAATTTAAAAACTGGTATGTAGCTTGAAGCCTGAATTTGAAACGGAGACTCAGCGAGGCTGGGACCTGCAGCTACGTCAGGTGATTTGGACGTGCTGGCACGTCCGTTGATTCCAGAGGGTTAAATGGGTGGACAGCTCACAGATGCAACTTGTTGAGCAAGCTTAATTGCATCAGCTGACAACTTTGCCCCCCAATTATGGTGCCAGGTGGCTGACCCTCCCTGAGCCTGGTTCTGTTGGAGGTCTCTTCCTGTTACAAGGGAGTTCTTCCTTCCCACAGTCACCAAGTGCTGCTCATAGGGGATGGTGTGATTGTTGGGCTTTTTTCTCTAATACTGTAGGGTCTTTATCTTACAGTGTGAAGCGCATTGAGACGACTTGTTGTTGTGAATCGGCGCTATATAAATAAAACTGAATTAAATTGAATTGAAAGTCTGAACCTCATGTACTCTAATTTTGTGATTTGTCACCCAGCTATTAAGCTGACAGCAGCAAATCATTTTCTCCAATTGGAGAATATGCAATCAAAAATAAATTTACAGCAAGTTTAACACAAGATTATCAAAAATATGATTATGTAAAGAGGTGTCTGTCTCCGTTTCTGGCTCTTCACTCACGTTCAGGGTGATCAGATCCTGACAAAATAAATGTGGGACAAAACGTACATTTTTTGTCCGACAATCTGTAGCTGAGAGGAATTTAGCGAGTGAACGACTCGTTTAGAAAGTGACCTTCCTAACAGTTTAGAGATTCCCAGTCCTCCCTGCAGCTGTTTTCATCATGTTCCATAAAAATCTGCAGAGTCTGTGAGTTTGTGGTGAGTGACTTTGATCCAGTCAAAATGTGGGACACCGTCTCCACATGTGAGACAGAGGGACAAGGCATGAATATGCTGTGCAGGGACATCTGGTCACCCTACTCACGTTGATGATGGCATCGGTCTGGATGTAATCCATGTCTGAGTTGCGCAGGCCCAGCTCTTTGCCTCCCCTCTGGGTGGTGCTGACGATGCCGGTGGTGACGGTGTTCTGCAGGGAGAACGGACTGCCTATCGCGACCACGAACTCACCGGGGCGCAGGTCTGCCGATCGCCCGAGCAGCAGCACCGGCAGCTTCATCTGCACCGGCAAACACAGGGGGAGAGAGAGGGAGAGGAGTGTGTGAGCGTGAGAGGGCCTCAGGTCAGCAGAAGGCACACAGGAACGTGACGGTCCTGCTGAACAAAACTGGATTAAAGGCTGGATTAAAGGCTGGATCAAAGGCTGGATCAAAGGCTGGATCAAAGGCTTCTTTAACAGCGTTTTCTTCTAAACTGGGCAAAGAAAAACAGAATCCAGACAAACAGATGATCACAGTTTTCCCGGCTCAGACTGGACCTCTTACAGTAAACGCGATGAGTTTGTCATTTTGACAGAAGTCAGCCCAATTTCCTGTTATTTGTAACCTTAATCATCAGCAGTGACTGTTATGACTGAAAATGAAACCTAACAGGACTGTTTATTTTAGACAGCTGTATTTCAAAGCTGGTGGTCATCAGAAATGTCTCTATGCCTGCTTGAAGGAGCCGCAGCACAGTCACTGGACACACAGAGGTAAACAGCAGTTTATTTCCTGAGGAGTGCTGAGTCAGCTCTGGCTCTGGAGAAGGTTTCTTTCAGCGCCGCAGCCTCATTTCCACCGGGATCTAACTGACGCGTCGGTCAGGATCACTCCTGTCGTGCTGCTAAACCTCTAGCTGTAACAGCTATTCAGTCCTTCAGTCTTAGTCTGCGTTTTACTCTGCAAGAATGATCCCACATGCAAACTGGTACCTGTAAAGGTTCTGGTAACAGATGCCGACACGTGTTCACCTGAAGAAAAAGAATTCCTAAAACTTTTAAACGAAGAAAAAATTCTGCTTTAATCTCCAAAACATCTGTGCTGTGTTGAAGAGACATCAACAGAACTGGAACTGGGCCTTTACTTTTATGTAATACCACTGTGTACCACAAGGTGGTACGGTGAGTCACCTTAAAGCTTGTTATATTTCGGAAGCCGCCGATCTGCTGGGATTTTCCCACACAAACCATCCCTGAAGGTTTACAGAGACAGAGAAAATATCCGGCGAGTGGCGGCCCCCTGGGAGGAAATGCTGAAATGGAGAATGGCCAGACCTCGTCCAGCTGATAGGACGGCAACGGGAAACAAAATAGCCACTTGTTAGGACCCGCAGAAAAGCATTTCTGAATGGACAACATGCAGAACACCTGAAGCAGATGAGCTACAGCAGCAGAAGACCACACCGGGTGCCCCTCCTGTGGGCTAAGAACCGGAAACTGAAGCTAAAATTCACATGGGTTCATCAAAAATGGACAACAGAGGACTGGAAAAATGTCCCCTGGTCTGCCGAGTCTCAGTTTTTCCTGCAACATTTAATTGTAGTGTCAGAAACACCATGAAAGCATGGCTCCACCCTGCCTCATACCAACAGTTCAGGCTGCTGGTGGTGGTGGGGGATCTTTTCCTGGCACACTTTGAGCTCCTTAGAACAACTGAGCATTGTTTGAATGCCACAGCCCACCAGAGCACTGTTGCTGAGGACCAGACCGCAGTGCACCCATCCAGCAGGGTAACACACCACGCCACGAAGCTCAAATCATCTCAAACTGCTTACTTGATCAGGATACAGCTCTGGACGTCTGTTTCAGCGTGTGGTTGTAGCGTGACGTGTACATAAAAGCAGCCCATCCACCATGACTAAAGTGCTGATCGTGAACCACACTCCGTCTGTGTGAAGCCAGTAAACTCTGCTGCGTTCCTGCATTCCTGTGTTCTCCAGTTTCTGTTCCCTGCTGTATTTTCCCATCTTTTTCCATCATATCATCGATTCCTACCAACACGCGGTCAGCTGGCAGGTTTCTTAAAGTGTAATGCTGCCCTGGCCGATGCCGTCTGGTTAGCCTGCCCACATGCACAACTGCAAAGAAAGAGAGGCCCGTGTTTCCAAAGACATCAGTCACAGCGGCGTGTCATTACAGCATGAATGTGAGGAGACGTTACGACTTTCAATAAATGGGAAACGAGGTCGAGAACGAATCCAGCTGGACACGTGTGTGTATGTCCAACAGATTTTATGTGAGCTCTTTGCACGGCTGCAGGTTGCAGCTCTGATTCGCCGGCTCCCAAATGTGAGTTTTTCCATCCTCGTTACTGCAGTTCATCTAACAAGATCTGCACGCTCCGTTCTGCTACTGCAAACAAACAGTGAGAACACTGAGAACACCGAGAACACCGAGAACACTGAGAACACCGAGAGCACTGAGAACACCGAGAACACTGAGAACACCGAGAACACTGAGAACACTGAGAACACCGAGAACACTGAGAACACCGAGAGCACTGAGAACACTGAGAACACCGAGAACACCGAGACCACAGAGAACACTGAGAACACCGAGAACACCGAGAGCACTGAGAACACCGAGAACACTGAGAACACCGAGAACACCGAGAGCACTGAGAACACTGAGAACACCGAGAACACTGAGAACACCGAGAACACCGAGAGCACTGAGAACACCGAGAGCACTGAGAACACCGAGAGCACTGAGAACACTGAGAACACCGAGACCACAGAGAACACTGAGAACACAAAGAACACCAAGAACACTGAGAACACCAAGAACACGAGGACACCAAGAGCACCAAGAAAACTGAGAACACTGACAACACAGAGAAAACCGAGAACACCGAGAACACCGAGACCACAGAGAACACAGAGAACACCAAGGACACTGAGAACATGAGGACACCGAGAGCACCAAGAAAACCGAGAGCACCGAGAACACCGAGAACACCGAGAACACAGAGAAAACCGAGAACACAGAGACCACCGAGAACACTCAGAACACTGAGACCACCGAGAGCACTGAGAACACTGAGAGTACCAAGAACACCGAGAACACGAGGACACCAAGAGCACCAAGAAAACTGAGAACACTGAGAATACTGAGAGCACTGGGAACACCGGGAACACCGAGAACACAGAAATCACTGGGAACACCAAGAACACAGAGAAAACCGAGAACACCGAGAACACCGGGAACGCTGAGAACACTGAGAACACGAGGACACCGAGACCACCGAGAACACCGAGAACACCGAGACCACTGAGAGCACTGAGAACACTGGGAACACTGGGAACACTGAGAACGCTGAGTAATAATCAGTTTAAACAGACTTCAACAGGTTCTCATTCCTCCCAACTCGCTCAGTGTCCCTCCCTCCTCATGTTCCTCTCTTTCCACATTTCAGGAAGGCACGCGCGCGCGCACACACACTCACTCACACACACACACACACACACACTCAAAGGCATGGGCCAAGTATTCAGGTCAGTTTTACGTAGATTGTGCCAAATCTCTGGGAACTTTACATAAAAGTTTTAGACCTTACAGTTTCACAGGAAACCTCCGGTGATTCCCTTTGTGTAAGCACCTGTTGACCTTGACGTAACGAGCCAAACAGCACTGCTCCGTGCAGTTACTTTTTTGTCTTAATGCGTATAAAAGGAGAGAGAAAAGGGCGGACTGCTTCCTCCTCACACTTTCTGTAGACATGTCTACAAACCGCACGCTGCCCATGCACACACTCCTGCAGAGGAGAAAGGAGATAACTGATTTTAAACCTGCTTCCAGCCTCAGTAAAATGTTCTGCTGAACTTCTAACCTTCAGGATTTCAGGAAGTTTAGTGGCTCTTTGTGTTCTTTGTCTGCACCCTACCTGAGGAGTTGCCCCCGTTAACTCGGGATGGCTTTATAGTACAGTGCAAAAGTCTTGAGCCAGACCTAATTCTTTATATTTTGACCATCTTGTCATTTTGTTAAAGTGTTCTTAACAATAGTTCCCCAGGCTTTCTGAAGGTTTTTCACATTGTTTCTTTGGATATTGGCAGCTTTTTCACTCATTTTCATTCCAGTCCTTGGACCAGACTATTTGGCATGATGGAGGACAAAAGAAGAACTGGCAAGCCCAGAAAACAAACCTCATCAGAAATGGTCTCATTGGAGGGGCTACATTTCAGCCAGTGGTGTTGGAGATTTTGACAGAATTGAAGGAATCACAGAAACTGGTCCAGATTTTGGTCCGCCATGCAATGCAACCTAGAAAGCATCTGATTGGCTTAACTTTTCTGCATGTCAGTGATCCTAAACGCGCTGCCAATCAGAATCAGAATCAGAACACTGTATTAATCCCAGGGGGGAAATTGCATTTGTTCCAGATTCTTAGTTAAATATAAATAAAATAAATGTGAAAGGCAGAAAAATGAAGATTAAAATAAATAAACATGTATGTATAAAGTGCATTATGTAACAACACCATATGCAGCATGTAGAAGATGTGGTGACAGAAAGAAACTAGTCAAGGTGTCACAGGGAGGAACCATTTCCTGTGGTGTCCAGGGGTGCATCGCGGTGGGATCAGTAAAGCAGGCAGAACCTACCTGGATTGAAAAACACACAATGGGACACTAGCAGTCATGGACTGGAATCTTTCTGAAGACAAATAAGGAAAGGAAAGGAAAGGAAAGGAAAGGAAAGGAAAGGAAAGGAAAGGAAAGGAAAGCATCTGAACCATGAAGCCTTCCAACAATCACTCCACAAGCCTAATTCCTGGGCCGCTCTTCCTCCCTCCCTCCCTGCACATAACTCTTGTCTGTGTACACGCCGGAGGCATGCAGCCAGCTGGCGGACATCTCTGTGGGGACGTTTAAATGACACCTCTCAGTGTGGACTGGACTGAGAATTTGACCTTGGAGTCAAAGGGATGCCAGCAGAGTACTGTGGTGATGGCAACTGGAGTCGAGGTGCGACCTCAGATGACAAAGTGCTGTCCTCTGCAAACATCACAGCAGGATGATGCTCCTGCAGGATGCTGCTGTTTAATGTGAAGCGAGCAGTGGAAGAAACTGGTCCCCCTTACACTGAACTCCAGTGTGATGCAACCCAGACTTGAGATCTGATATTTATTCTTTTGTCTGCGCTGTTGAAGCTGTACAGTTGTGAACTCTTTCCAGACAGGTGTCCACTCTTACTGCTTCCATAGGAATTAAGAGGGTAAGTAGCATTCAGGTGCTGCTAATCAAATGCACTAAATGAAATGATCACATCGGCCAGTGTGAGCACCTCTATAAAAACCCCAACCCTCTATAAGAACAGGTCTGGAGCATTCAGGCGTGTGTTAACGCAATGCCGCAGTCTTTCCAGGCGTGGATGTCCCAGCAAATTCACCCCAAGGTCAGAAACTGCCAAAGGCCCAAGAGCTCCACGTCAGACTCTACGGGTCTCAGTCAGCAGGTTAAAGTTCAAGACAGAAGAATCAGAAACAGACTGAACAAGTACGGGTCGCTTGGAAGGGTTGCCAGGAGAAAGCCTCCTCGCGCTAAAAAAATGAAATATAGCATGACAGCACAGCTTAGATTTGCAAAGCTGCGTCTGAACAAACCACAAGACTTTTGGAACAATGTCTGCTGGACAGATGAGACCAAAGTGAAGACACTTGACCACAGTGCACAGTGCCACATTGGTCATGTCATATCATAGCAACTGTCAGCGGTGGAGGGATGATGATTTGGGCTTGTTTTGTAGCCACAGGACCTGGGCACCTTGCAGTCTTGGGTCCACCATGAACTCCTCTGTATACCAAAGTATTTTAGACTCAAATGTGAGGACATGTGTTGAACAGTTGAAGCTTGGACCAAACTGAGTCATGCAACAGGACAGTGATCCCAAGCACAGCAAAAACTAAAAAGACAACAGAATGGCTGAAAAAGAAAAGAATCAAGGTGTTGCAATGGCCCAATCGAAGTCCAGACCTCAACCTGGTTGAAATGCTGCCGTGTAAAGTCACACAGAAAACCACTGCTTTGAGTTATTGCTGCTAAAGTCATGACTGTTTGTCACTGAGCCAACTCGGTTCATTTCCGTGCCTTGAATTTTTGTGGTTAGGACCACGGCTACAAACACAACGAACTCTGACGGCAGCAGGATGGATTCCTGGATTCAGTGTGTTTGTGTTTGAGGTGCTCTTTGGAAGGCATTTTTATGAATAGACTTTTTTTTTTAAAAACCAAAAGCATTTTACTGATTTTCAGAACTAACTTTTAAAAACAGAAAGCAGTTGAAGCCTGTGAAGCTTCATTTCAGCAAAAAATGGATGAAAAATTCGAGCTTAAGATGCTTCTAGTAAGAGCTGAAAAACTTCACTACGGTAACCTTGAAGCAAGTTGAGTTACCAAACACTTAAGACTATTTTTCTTTGCTTAAAAAAAATGTAATTATCCTTAAACAAGTGGCTGCAGCAGCTGCTTAGTGTCTGAAGGTTCCTTCAGTGCCGGCACTTTCACCGCCTTCTTGTCAACACTTTTTACAGGCTTCTCTTTTACAGCTGTGGTCTGGGGAGAAAATGATCTTTTACAGTACAGAGGCTGGCCACAAGGGGAAACAAGGCCAATTTACTGTTCAGTATCCCAGCATCTCCAGTGCATCTAAAACCTTAGGCACCCTGGGCTTCGGCCTGCAGCAGCGTGGAGGTTGGCCGACCCGCCGTGAACCGCCTGCTGGCCCGCTGCATCCCGTCCTACTAACCTACTTCAGCCCCAGATGTGACGTGGAACAGAAAAACCGAGACAGAAAACAGCAGCCAGGATGTTAGGACCCGGCTGTCATCATCGCAGCGCTCCTTAGCACAACAACATGTCTGTGTGTGTGTGTGTGTGTGTGTGTGTGTGTGTGTGCGTGCAGTTTGTTTCCCCTGTCGCTGACACACTCACACACACATGTGTTGCCAATTTCCTCTGTTAAGTAACGAGCCCGAAGCCTCTGACCCACTTTTGGTTCAGGTTTTGTAAGAGAGAGTGACACAGAAAAAGTATGAAGG
>VUQH01039166.1:4349-18440 GCA_015106775.1 Etroplus canarensis
TCGAGGTCCAAAAAAAAAAAAAAAAAATTGAAGTCAGTGGCCTACAGCTAATGTATCTAATAAAAAGAGATTTGTAATTCAAAAGTGAACTGACCTGATGTTGTTGGATGTTGTTGACAAATCCTGTTGCCCTAGATGTCGTGAGTGGATGTCAGTCACAAAACCAGGCATGTAAAGATCATTTTGGAAAAGTGCATTTTTTGCAACATAGTTTTTTTAGGTTGTTCAAAGAGCTGGATAAACATGTCCTTTATTTTATTCCTTGATAAAGGTATCTGAAACCCAGGAGTTTCTGTTTCTGACCTTAAGGATGAAAGAGAACACTTTAGTGTTGCATGGGATGCAACCACATACTGTACACTGCCTCCTGAGTAGTACAGAAATATATTTTATGATTTTATACGTGTGGCTGAAAACATCAAATCCAGTGTGGGGACTTTGATATTTAGGAAATTAGGAAGGAAAATGAAGGATTTGTTTTTTAAAACAAGACGTTTGTTAGAAAATGACTGTAGAAACTCTGTGAAAACGCTGTGAACTTATTTTTACTGTATGTTGACATTTTTGTCTTCAGGATTTTTTTTGGCAGATCAGACACATGCTTTGTTCTAAGGACACTTAAGATGATATCTCCCCTCACACAATAATGTAATCCCAGCCTGTTAGCATCACTGCTTCTCCTGCTAGATCCCCAATTACTGCACCTATCGCTGCCACAGCCTACAGTTTGTTTGCTGTATCCTCCTTATCCTCCTTAATGGCAGAATCCACTCAGCAGTTTGGTCTCCTTATTTAAATTTCCGAAGGATTAGGCTGGATTGGTCCTGTGGCGCCACAGTGATAGAGAGCCGAGGATGATCAGCGGCAGCCTCGGGTCATTTTACACCAAGAAGTTTTACTTATTTTTATGTAAGATAACTGCTTTTTTTTTGGTCGAAAGTAGAAGCCCACTAATGGTCGAGGCAGATGGCTGCCCCTTCTTGAGCTTGGTTCTGCCAGAGGTCTCTTCCTGTTAAAAGGGAGTTCTTCCGTCCCACAGTCGCCAAGTGCTTGGTCATAGGGGATCGTCTGATTGTTGGGGTTTTCTGTCTAATACTGTAGGGTCTTTACCTTACAGAATAGAGGCCACTTTTGTTGTGAATTAGTGCTATATAAATAAAACTGAATTGAACTGATAACTAATACATTACATGAACAAAGGTATTGGGCCACCTACACATTACACCTACAGAAGCCTTTATTGCATACCATTTTAAGTTCTTCCACACCAAACTCATCCAGCCGTACCTTTATGGACCCCACTTGATGCATTGGGACAGTCATGTGGGAACATATAAAGGGCCTTCCTCAAAGTGATCCCAAAAAGTTTGAAGCATAGAATTGTTCAAAATATCTTGGTGAGCTGAAGCAATAACTTTTCCCTTAAGTGGAACTAAGGGGCCCAGGCCAACCCCAGAAAAACAACTCCACAGCATCATCAGTCCTCCACCAAACATTACAGCTGGCACAGTGAAGCCAGGCAGCTAAATTCTTCTAGCGAACCCAGACTTTTCCATCAGACTGCCAGATGGAGAAGTGTTATTCATCAGTCCACAGAAAACGTTTCCACTGCTCCAGAGGCCAGTGGAAACATGCTTTACATCACTCCATCTGAGGCTTGGCATTGTGCTCGGTGATGGGAGGCTTCCAAGCAGTTGCTCAGCCAATACAAACCCATGACGTGAGTGTTTTTTGCTGATGTTAATGCCAGAGGAATTTCAAACTCTGCACTTATCAAGTCAGCAGAGCTTTGTAAACTTTTTAGCACTATGCAACTTAGCATTCAGCAACCTCACACTGTAGCTTTATGTGGTCTGCCATTTTGTGGCCGAGCTGCTGTGGTTAATAATTGCTTCCTCTTTGCAATAATACCACCTACAGTTGACTGTAGAATATCCAAGAATGAAGAAATTTCATAAACTGACTTGTTGCAAGAGGTTCTTGTGACAATGATGAGGAATTCCTACGTCTAGATTGGATTTTAAGTTGATAGAAGCCACAATCCTTTAAATATGAATATTTGTTTATTTATTGCTTTGGTGCGTGATTTTAGAAATACCTTTCCTCATTGTCATGGCAAGTAGTTTTATTTTAGAAAAAAGAACAATAACAAAACAAAAATAGAAAACAGCAAAGGGCCAAAAATATCCCATACAGTATCTATATTGCATATTTTGATTTCCCCCCTTAAACTGTCCTGTTGTAACAACAGAGTCCCACCTACCTTTGCTGGCTTAGTGCCATCATTTCTGGCTGATGTGAAAACAGAGAATGCCGCTTAATTTTTAATCAGTCAAATATGGCTGGCTGTTTGATAGCACACAGAGTGACAAACTCAGGGCACAGCCTATTTGTCACTTCTTTACACAAACTTGATCACTTTACAAATGAAGCACAGTCTCTGACACATTGCAGCTAAATTTCGTTCCTGCTCTTTGTTGCATGATCACGGATTGTACATTCAGCTAAAGCGGAATTTCAAGTGCCACTTTGAAGCCCAATAGCAAAGCCAGCAGCCTGTTACGTTGTCACATTTGCCACTGAATGTGTGCTGCAGTTGACTGAGGCTCAAAGACCAGAAACACACTGATCATATATACACAGACACACAGAAATATAAACAACAAATTCAGGTTGGAGCTTCCTGTCTCTCGAATGCATCCAGTAGTCACAGATCAATGGTCAAGCAAACAGCACAATTTCACTTTGCAGAGCATGTAGTCGTGATACAGACTGGCAGTCAGATATCCAATTTTGGCTCAGTCTCTCTCTTTCTCGCTTTCTCTCTTCCTCCTACACAGCTTTCAGACAGGCCCTGTTTGACACCTGAAAGCACCCTTAGTTTTAAATGTACCTGCTGCCACTGTTAAAAAGTTACGCAAGAGTTTGGCAAAGCCAGAAATAGGACACAGCCGTGGATCCACAGTACATGAGATCTTTTTTTTTTTAAGCAATTATAAAGAAAATCCACCCTCACATATGTACAGTATCTTTGACCAAACATGGGTGTCCCCTCAGTGGTGCCAGCAGCTATGAACTACAAACTGTTTCTACTATCACTCTTTGATGCTGCTGCACTTCACACAAAGGTATGTCTCCGTTACAGGGAACAGTTCTAGTGTTTGCTTTTAGATTAGTTGAGTTTACCCTGCATATAAAATGATGACTTTGGACATTTGTGAGCTCTGACACTGTTGCACGAGAGGGTCTGGCCTGCAATCTAGATACTAGTTCATTCTAAAGCGTTCAGTGGGGTTGAGGTCAGGGATCTGTGTGGGCCAGTTAAGTTTGTGCAGACCAAACTCATCCAACCTAGTTTTGTTCACTGGAACAGACAAAGACTTTCCCCAAACTGGCTTGGAACTCTATACTCTTTTGAGTCAGCTGAGCACTATAAACAATTTTGCTAAGCTCCTTGGCTAACTTCATGTGGTCTGCCACTTCATGGCTGAGTTGCTGTGGTTCCTAAACACTTCCACTTTGCAGTAATACCATTATTAGTTGATTGCTGAATGTCTAGGAGGGAATGCATTTCTTGAACTGACATTCTAATACAGATATCAGACTCAAACAAGCAACAACAGCAAAAAATGGCAACAAAGAACACCTAATCAAAACTACTGAAAACGCCTAACTCTTAAACTTTTTTTTAAAAGAGGGAACAAAAAGCTGGGCATATTTACAGTCCACTCCAAAAGTACTGGAACACCAAGGGCAATTAAAATGCTTTTTCTGTGCACTGAAAATCATTTTGTATCAAACTAAATAGTTTTGTAAATGAGCAAAAATATTTCAACAGGTTAAAAATATTTAACGTTTGGCCGTATATCCCTTGATCACCCATCCATACATTAATTTATGAAAAAGAGGCAGCACAGTGGTGAGGTGGTTGGCAATAACGCTTCACAGCAAGAGCGTCTGGGTCTGAATCAACCAGCGCGCCCTTCTGTGTGGAGTTTGCATGTTCTCCCTGTGCTTGCGTGGGTTCTCTCTAGGTCCATTAGGTTAAAAGGTGATTCTAAATTGACTGTAGGTGAATGGCTGTTTGACTGGTAACTTGCCTTTTGCCCACTGATAGCTGTGATAGGCTTCGGTGCCCACAGATTCCACCAAATGCCTTGTTTCTCGACTGGTTATGCCTTTTGAGGCCACAACAGCTTTTAGTTGTCGTCTGTTTCGTGGGTTTTTTCCCATCACTCTTCTCTTTAGGAGGTGAAATACTCATTCAAATGGGTTAAGCTCTGGTGATGGACTTGGCCATATTACCCCCTTGATGAAGTCCTTATGCTGAGTGTTTTTGATCATTGTCTTGCTGCATGATAAACTTTGATTGAGCCCGTTCCAGAGGCAGCCATGCAAGCCCAAACTTCGCTTGCGTGTTTAGGATCATGAGAGGATTCCTTCTTTCTCCATACTTTGTCCATCATTTTGGTAGAGCTTAATCTTTGGCTCATCAGTCCGCAAAACTGCGACATGACCGTTCAGACTGAGGTCACTTTGAAAAACATCGGATATGTATCTGATTTAGGACCACCTATGGAAGTGGCCTGAATCCGATTTTAAAAAATCAGATTTCTGCTGTTCAGACTGTCATAAAAAAAAAAAAAATCAGATTTTGGCCACTTTGGCCTGCAGTGTGAACGTAGTGTTGTTGTTTTTCCTCGGGCGATCGGTTCAGTGCCTGTTGCTCAGTACACCGCAGGTTTTTTTTATTCAGGGCATTATGACACACCTCACCTGTTGCTTGTGACGTTGCAATACTTATGCTCATTCGAAAAACTGGGCGGTTTGACACAATATCCGTTATATTCTATGTTGTTTAAACACTGATCTCTCTTCCCATTTTCATCTTTTGAGCTCGGACACAAATGTACTCAGCGCACAGCAAACTGAACTAATTGTCCTTGCTGCTCCAGACTGTATATTTGAAAGCAAGTTACAGGAATTGAGTTGTTTTTTTCATACAGGTGATTTTAGTCAAATTGAAGGTACTGAAATTAAATAGCACGAGAGGCTTTGCAGGAAGACGAATTTCTGTTCACAGCTGTACTGATGGAGAAACAGGAGCTGCAGTCGGTCTCCCATACTGATCCCAGTCTTCAAAAGAGTAGCCAGTGTTGGTGTTGTGAAGCCATTTTCACAGCCCAGCTTCCGAAGCTATAATAATACACCACTGAATCCGACTATGATGGCAAAATGCTTTAAAGCTCTACAATTACACACTCCCCAACGGATAAGAAAAAGCAATGCTTGATCTCTGAGGCAGAATGGAGGCTATGAGAAGATAGAGGGAGAGATGCAGGGATGCCCAAGGAGCATGAAGAAGTGCAGTTGTGGTGATCCCTTACTCCCACACGTTATAGTGTTGTACAGCATGCCTGAAGCAATAAGCAAAGAGCCACTGTTCTCCCTGAAAGCTCTTAAGTGTGCCTTACATGTTGTTATCGGATGGCCCCAGAATCTTTAAGATGCTAGAGGTCCACTGGAGGATAAATACAGCCACTAATGTGCTGCGTGTTCGGGCGAGCAGACGTTCATTAGAGTGCGTGTTGCTTGCATAAGCATTTTGTTCGCTTCAGCTCGCCACGTGTTTTTATGTTCTTGAATTGTGCGTGCGTGCACACGTGTGAGGAGCTTAGCCTTCACCGAGGTGGAGGTGTTGATAATGACGAGCAAAGCATCAGGAAAAGAAAATCACACTCATATCTCCTTTGTGTGTTTTCCTGGCTCGGCTAAGCCTGGCTCAGCTCGGCTGGGATTAAGAAACCTTCTGAGAAGACTTAATATGCACCCTACCCCTGTCACCCAAATGTGAGGGAGCTGCGTTTTCTGATGAGGCGAGAAAGAGAGGGTAGCGAGGGAGAGAAGAGGGAGGAAAAACAGGGGATTTTCTACATGTTTCTGGACTGCCCAAGTTTTGGTTCAGCTGCCTCCACCGCTGAGTGATTGATCAAAGCAACAGTTTTTGTCTCTCTGTGATGTAAACAGTGACAGGAAGCAAGGATAGGACAGAGGAAGAGGGCAAGGTAGGAGGTGTTGGCGGATATGTTGGCAAGCATGAAAGAGTGAGAAACGACCGCAGTTTGGTTTCTGAGCCATCACAGCCAGTCTGCAGCTCCCCCTACCCCCCAAACAGCTTTAAAGCTGTTTTGTTCATGTTTATGTCACTGAAAATGTTAGTTTGGTTTGACATTAGACTAACTTTCTTTCATTCCCATTTGCTTTTCACCTGGCACCAACACATCCATATAGGAGTTTTGTAGCAGCTTGATTTCTCTGTGGTGAAAAATGTCAAAAGCACCAGTGCTTAATTTAATTAGTACAATAATGGAGGCTATTGTGAATACAGGTCGTTATAAGTTATTATTATTTTGTACCTGCAACACTAAAGCTCCTTTGTTGAGGTAGAAGCTGATTAATAAATCTTATATATGATTTCCAGTGCACATCTATTGTGTATGTGATATGCAATACACATATAAAGTATGCACAGTGGATAAAAAAAAGTGAACACACCCCTGTTAAAATTAACAATTTAAATTTTCTCCACCTTTAATGTGACCTTTAACCTTTACAGTTCAATCAAAAAGCAAACAAATCTTTTAGGGGGGAAATATAGCCAAAAAAATATAAAAGCTGAAATGCCTCTCTAGCTTCATCTTTCTAGCAGACATCTGAAGGTGCTGACTAACCAGTTCCAGCTGCAGAAAACAACCCAAAGCATGATGCTGCCACCACCATGCTTCACCATGGGTACGATGTTCTTCTGGTGATGCACAGTGTTGATTTTGCACCAAATATACCTGTTAGAATTTTGGTCAAAACCGTTCAGCCTTCGTTTAATCAGACCATAACACATTTTCCCGCATGCTTTTGGGAGACCTGGTGTTTTGTTTTTTAACCAAAATTTAGCCAGGACCGGATGTTTTTATTTGTGACCCTACCCCATAGTCCAGACATATGGAGAATACAGGAGATTGTTGTCACATGTTCTACACAACCATTACTTGCCAGAAATTCCTGCAGCTCTTTCAGCGATAGGCTTCTTCTCGTCTTTTCATCAACTTTGAAGGGACGTCCATCGCTGTGGTTTCATATTGTCTCCACTTCTTGATGGCTGTCTTCACTGTGTTCCATGGCTCATGCAAAACCATGGGAAATTCTTGTCCCCTTTTCCTGACTGATAACTTTGAATTTGATAGCTTTTACTGTAGGATGCAACTGAGTAACTGTCAGGACAATCCTACGAGGGCAGCTGAACTTTATTCGTGGTTAATCAGAGTCACTTTAATTGATGGTAGGTGTGTCTCCAACAAGCCTGAATGCTGGAATTAAAGCAGAAGGTGCTTCAGCAAAGTATTAGTTTTAGGGTGTGCAAACTAATGGAACCAGTTTATTGTGCATTTTTCATTTTTTAATCCCCCCCAACTGATTTGTTTCTTTTTGAATTGAATTGTACATGATATCGTTCACGCTGAAGGTGGAAAAGGTTTTGAAACGATTAATCTTAGTGTCAATTCTTTACATCAAAAAACCCTGGTATTTTAACAGATTTTCTATTCCCGCTATAAGTGACAATATAATATATGTCATGTAATTATCTCGTTGCTAAAATGCAGGCACAGGATGGCCACAGACAGGAGATTTTAATTCCAAGGATGTCAAATTCAGTTTCACTTAAAAAGTATCAAATCATGCTGGATATACAGGTAATGTTGGTTTGTGTGTGTCAAAAGAAGTCAGCTACAGATGCAGTGTAAGGGACGCTGACATGACACACCGATCAGCCACCTGCTTAATGCTGTCATCGTGCCAGGAAAACAGATCAGACCCATCAGGGCATGGGACCTCTGGAAACGTCATGTGGTGTATGTCACCAGGATATTGGCAGCTGGCCTTTTTGATCCTGTGTGCTGTGGGTTGATCGGGCTTCCTCCATGACAACTTGTATGCCCTATCTGATTACAAGCTAGGGGGTTTGGTGTCTGAGTCAGTGCTCCTCATCTGCTCCTGAGGGGTTTTCTCAGTATAGCAGGACTGCTCTGGAGGTATCTGCTATCAGGGAGTGTAGTTATAATGAGGGGGGCTTCCCGGTTTGCAGCTATATTTCAATGGGTGGTTAGCATCAAGGTAACATTCACATGAATGTAAGGACCCAAGGTTTCCCAGCGGGCCATTTCAGTGTAATGAGATGATCATTGTTATTCTCATCGCCTGCCAGCGGGTTTAATGTTGTGGCTGATTGATGTATGTGTGCAACAAATATGAAAACATTCTCTCTTCCTGTAGCTGGTGTCAAAAAGCAGCTCTGAAACTGCGAAGTAGATCTCTCAACACTAATATGATTCATCCTGCAGTCATCCTCTGCCACATTTAAAGCACAGCACACGATCCCATGAATTCCTGAAATTAACTGTTGCCACACGAGAGCCCCATAGTTTCAAATCTATTTTCACATCTCGTCAAAGGTACAGATAGACCCCATGAATAAATTAAAAGTGGTCAGGTCACAGACGCGTGTATAATTCCAAAAAGGTTTGGATGCTGCATAAAATATACATTAAAATCACAATGCAATGATTTGCAAATCTCATAAACCAATATTTTATTACCAAAAGAACATAGTAAACATATCAAATGTTGAAAGTGAGATATTTTACTCATTCATGAAAAATACTAGCTTATCTTGATTTTGATGGCAGCAACGCATCTCAAAACGTGTGACAGGTCCATGTTTCCCAATGTGTAGTATCTTGTCTTCTTTAAAAACCGTCCATAAACATCTGGGAACTGAGAAGACCAGCTGCTGGACCTTTGGGAGAGGAATGTTGTCCTGTTCTTGTCTGATATAGGATTCAGTTGCTCAACAGTCCTGGTCTTCTTTGTGGTATTTTGTGTTTCATGATGCACCAAATGTTTTCAGTTGGTGAAAGGTCTGGACTGCAGGCAGGCCAGTCCAAAAACCTGGACTCTTCTACTACAAAGCCATGCTGTTGTAACAGCTGCAGTATGTGTTTTAGCATTATCTTGCTGAAATATGCAAGGCCTTCCCTAAAAAATACGCTGTCCGGATGGGGAACATATGTTGCTATACCTTTCAGCACTGATGATGCTTTTCCAGATGTGCAAGTTGCCAGTACCACAGGCATTAATGCAACCCCATCCGGGATGGTTGCGCTTCTTTTTAGCGTAGAGGACACAACATCCATGTGTTCAAAAAGGAATTTTAAATTTGAATTAGTCTGACCACAGAACAGTTTTCCACTTCAGTCTGTTTTAAATGAGCTTTGGCCCAGATAAGACAGAGGTGTTTCTGCATCATCTTCTCTGCATGATGGAGCTTTAACCTGCATTTGTGGATGGCATGGCCAGCTATGTTCTCAGACAATGATTTCTGAAGTGTTCCTGAGTCCATGCAGTGATCTCCATGACAGAATTATGTCTGTTTGTAATGCAGTGCTGCCTGAGGGCCCAGAGATCACCAACATCCTATGTTGCTTTTCAGCCTTGTCCCTTGCACACAGAGATGTCTTCAGATTTTCAGAATGTTTAGATGATATTATGTTCTGTAGACGATGGAATATTCAAAGTCTTTTCAATTTTACATTGAGGAGCATTCTGCAGTTTCTTACAGATTACTAAACAGACCATCTTTAATTCTGAGAGAGTCTGCCTCTCTAAGGTGCTCTTTTTATACCCAATCACATTACTGCCTGTTGCCTTGTCCCAACTTTTTTCAGACAAGTGGCTGCCATCAAATTCAAGATGGGCAGGTATTTTTCATGAATAGTGAAATGTCTCACTTTCAACAAGTGGTATGTTTTCTATGTTCTTATGTTAATAAAATATTGATTTATGAGATTTGAAAATTTGCATTGTGTTTTTATTCATATTTTACACTGGGTCCAGCTGAGGCTCAAAACAAAGTAAATAAGTAAAAGACAACAAAACCTCACAACAAAATGACAGCCTATAGCTAATATAAGCTTTGAAAACAACTCAAACTTTAAGTCAAGAGTAGGCCTGGTATTGTTAGATAAAGTTCATTGTTGATATCAGACATTGAAATTTTAAAGAGGAGTTAATGTACTCCTTTACAGCACTGTCTTTTCATTCTTGGACTCTACTAGAGCAGCTTTCTGTGAATCAAAGTTCAAACTCTTAATACTATCTTATCTTATACTGTGCAGCCCCTCAGTTCATTCACTGTCTGTCTTTGAGGCCACTATCACTTTCTTCTGACAGCTCACAGTTCGAGCTATGTGACAGCGCTAACCATATTAAGGGCATCGCCTCTTTCTGATGTCATACGGAGCCAAGGCTGGAAAAAACTCTATGAAATTGCATCTTTAGAACTGGCTGAAGCCCGAGTTTTGGCTCACAATGTACTGATCGCTACATTTAAGATCAGGCTTAAAATATTCCTTTTTGATAAAGTTTATAGTTAGGGTTTAGGTATACTGCAATAAGTTTAGGCTGCTGGGGGGCTTCTTATGAGGTGCTGGGCATTTCTTCTCCACCCACCTCTTTTCACTCCCCATGCATTTATTTGTTACTGCTGCATGTCATTAAATGTTGTCTTCTCTCTCCCATAGTCTGTGTCTCGCTTCTCGTTCTCCTCACCCCCAGCCGGTCGAGGCAGGTGGCTGCCCCTCCCTGAGCCTGGTTCTGCCAGAGGTCGCTTCCTGTTAAAAGGGAGTTCTTCCTTCCCACAGTCACCATGTGCTTGCTCACAGGGGATGGACTGATTATTGAGGTTTTCTCTCTAACACTCTTGGGTCTTTACCTTAACGTGTGAAACACCTTGATGCGACTTCTGTTGTGAATTGGTGCTTTGTAAATATATTTCTGAATGTTTTCTGAAACATTTGCCACTATTGTTGCAGTATACTTTCTGTGATACTAAACTTCTGAATCCATTCAGAATTTCACTCTTGAAATTAAATGAAGAATAAATATAGAAGTACTGCAATGCCATGTTTTGCTGTGCCATGGTCACATTTTATTGAGGTTTAATTTTCAGCACTTTCTGTGAGATTTAAAAAAGGTAAGTATTGAAACGTAACGTGTGTGGGCACATGCAACTTTGAAAGTTCAAAGCGATCCTTTCTATTTTGATTACAGCACATGGGAGACATGCAAGTTGCTGCTATTGTAACCTTGCTGTTTTACAATGAGAAACCCACACAGGCCTAACCCTAACAAGACAGATTAGGTAATGAGATCATGTAAGTTAAATACTTTATTTATCCCAAAAATTGGGTAATTACTGTGTGACAACAGCAATACAAAAAGGTGAGGAGCTTCTTTTTCTTCTTCTTCTTCTTCCGGCTGTTCCTGTTAGGGGTTGCTGCAGTGAATCATCTCTTCTCCATCTCACCCTGTTCCTGCATCATCTTCCCTCACCCAACCCTCTGTTTGTCCTCCTTCACTACATCCATGAACCTTCTTAACATGATATGATGAGACGACCCTCCATGCATCCCTGTGGCAGCTGAAACAGAAGTGTTCAGCTGCATGTCCTATAAGGGGAGCGGAGGGTGATCAGGATCCATTAGTTATCTATATCCATTCATCACAGCCACGGTCATTTGGATGACCTCTGTGTCAGCTGATGGAGGAATCCAAACAGAGTGTTAATTCAGACTGGACTCAAACAGCAACAGCAATGACAAATTCCCTCAGTGAGTAATATAGAGGTATTCCACAGCTAGCAGTTCAGTATTCAGGCCACAGAAATGTTCTCTCGCAGCAGTACTTTTGGGATTGCACCACTTCTCTGTCACAGCTGGCGCAATCCCTTCACATTTCTTTTCACCAATCAGATTAACATCCATGTCCACAAAAAATGTCCTGAAGCTGTGTCCACACTGTGATCCTGGAAGTGTGGATGTGGCAACATCTTGCTGTAACGTCTCCATGAAACACATTAAATATACTCGCTGGTCTTAACACACCCTCTGGTCTTAATCAGCTCACTGAGCTCATCCATATTATTGTCCAAACACCTCACATCCACCATCGCCTGTAACAGCTCTGGCTCCGAAACCCTTCTGTTTCCTCCGTTGCTCCTCTGGGATTACAGGCCTCGCTCTGGGCAGTGGAGCTGTCAGCGCGATCAGCTGGCGCAGACTCTCCGTCGCAAAGAGTGTTAATGGGAAGAAAACCCGCGAGTAAGCTGGTAAAGCTTGACTTTGCACGGCTTGTAGAACAAAAAGTAGCCATTTCAACCACATGCAAATCAAAATGAATGAGAAACATCTAATATATAAGGTAATAAATTGGTAGGACTTTAAAAACAACAACAACATGAGCTGCCATGGTGGGCTGCCAATCAACACGATGCCAAAGGGAAAAATTATATATGTAGCCTTCTGGAATGCAGTCAGAAACATTAACACACCTGCTTTATACGTCCTAAAATCATTAACTGACACATAGCAATGCATCACTTTCATGTCTGTGATTTCTCAGAACCAGACATGTTCTCTTGCACATGGACATTCATACACACACTGTGTGAGATAAATATGGGAATCAGTATTTGAATGGATCTGCGCCAAGTATTTCTGGGATGGCAGTGACTCGGGTAATAATCTGTGCATTAGAATACTGCTTGGTGAAGCAATGGGATGTGAGACAAAGAGACGAGCTCATTTTCCACGTACCCATCCCACAGGAACGCCAGGACACGTGAGAACAGCTGTGCTTGTCTACTGTATGTTTACGTGTGTGTTGCGTGCCTTAATGCAGCCGCATGTACTGCAAATTACATCACAGGTGATACATTTTATTTTTTCTCCTCCCCTCGATGCTACAGCACACCACTGTGTACACACTCACACAATGTAAATGGTAAACACCTAAAACACAGTATTGTACATGCGAACACACTCACACACATTGATTTCTATGTTGGTGTTGTCATGCCTGCACGGATGGTCTTTTTCCCTGTGAACTTATAAGCCCAGGCTATTGCACACACTCAGTGATTCAGTGTGATAGCCGCGCATATGCAAAACAGTTGTGGTTGTACAATGGATTGTACATGATTGCTAGGTCAAGCAGCGCTTATGTAGACAGTGAGCCCATCCATCCATGGAAAGCACTGGACCGGAGCTTGTTATCCAGCTTTTCCTCTATCTTCAGCCCTGCTTTTCTGGTTGACCTCTTGGTGGGGTGACAGCAAAAGTCACTTCAAAGTCGTAGCGTCTCACAATCCAGCAGATGGTTATTCTACCTGCAAGAAATGGTGGGTTTTGTAGAATAAGTTGTAGTGTGTTCTCTGCTGCACAGCACAAAGAGGGGTTGGAAAACTAACAATAAGTGTAAAGAAGGCTGCGCATTTGATTCAATGCGTGATCTTAAGAAATGGCATGGCCAAGAGAGTCTCAGTTTTCTGTACTTTGAGCCTAATCATATGTTCTTGAGTCAGTAGATAGGGCTGCCTCGGGCGTCAAGTGTCTACGTCACTGAACACAATTCATGTGATCGGAAAACAAGATTAGTGTTTGGTTGTGTTTGTCATTAACTAACTGGATCCCAAAATGGATCCTAAAATTAACAAATACACAATATCAAATTTACAACAACAATGAAGAAGTGACATTAAAACCATGGCAACTTTAAAAACTGATCTACGAAATTAATCTTATTATAATTTAATTTAATACTTACAAATTTGATAACTAAACCAATTCTTCTTTTGTCAGAGGAAAGTCTAGCATCTTTAAACATCTTTGCTTAGACTGCTGCCCCTGTGACTGGGCGTCCGTTCCATCAGATCAGCTGATCGCAGTGTCGACCCACATCAGGTGACGGCTCAACTGACACCTTTTTTTGCACATGCAGTTGACACGTCACACAGAATGGAGAAAAATGTCAGTGTCCAGAATGTGTCCTCAGTACTGACCTTAAGGGGCTGAATATTTATGCAAACATTCATTTTATCTTATATATTTTGAATTATGTGACATTAGTTTGTCAACCTGTTTTCACTTTGACATAAAAAAGCTTTTTTTTTTTTTTTTTTTCAATTTTTTTTACAAATAA
>VUQH01039168.1:0-15038 GCA_015106775.1 Etroplus canarensis
TTAATGTGAAAAAAATAAAAAAAAAAGGGGGGTGTAAAAAAAAAAAAAAAAAACACGAAAAGAAAGGCGTGGAACCAAAACTAGTAAAAAAGGAAAATAAAAGAATGCAAGTATGAGTGTGTAGTGCAGAAAAAAGAAAAAGAGAGGGTAAGGAGGATGAAGAGAAGCGGGAAGAGGAGAGGGTAGGTCACACATATCAGCACCTCTCACGTCTGTCCGGCCTCAGAAATGTAAATGAGAGAAACACACACTGGCCTCATTACATTCCAGCCCACTGAGGGGCTTGGCTCGGACTAAAACTAGGAGTAGTGAGGTGAAGTGAGGTATCAAGGCTTTGTATAATGTCCTAAGATAGCACATCAGGCTAATACATGGAGCACTAACCTGCTTCGCCGTCACAGCCTTTGCTTCCTGTTGTGAGCCGCTCCGCCCTCGCCTCCCCTTCTCCTCCAGCTTCACCCGCTGAGTATCCACCTCCCCTCGCTTGTCCCCCTCCCCCCTATCTGCCTCTCTCATCGCCGAGCAGTTAATTTTGGGATTAATACGCGTGGCGGTGGTGGCTGGCTCTTTTGAGGGATTTGTAGCGGAGCAGCAGACACTTATCTTGGTCATTACGGCGCCCATATTGGATTCAAGCGTTTTAGTATCTGCCAAACATTCGGCTGCGGAGGAGTCTATCGGGGCGACACGCGCCCGGGGATTAAGATAAGGAGGCCCCTCATTACGACTCCTCTCCTCCTGCGGCGTGCTGACACTCGCAGCGGCCGCGACTTCTCCGCCAGCAACATCACAGAGGAGGTACGGGTCCTCACCTCGCTTCTCTTCCCCTGTGCCGGAGGACACAGGAGGAGGAGGAGCAGGAGAGGACAGGTAGTCTTTTGGTTTGGAGCTGGGCCCCTGGAGGGAGGTGGAGTCGCTTGTTGAGGGCAGGGAGGTGGAAAATAAGCTGTAGGAGGGCTCCGGGACAGGGTAGAAGGAGCTCTGTGTTTTCTCTGTGGGACTGGCTCCTTGGAAACGTGGTTGATCCTGGTTTTTATCCTGCACAGACTCGTTTGAGAGAGACAGGTACCTCGGACTGTCATCTGGTTTGGAATCAGGCCCCTCCTCAGACACATATCGAAGGTTGTTGCTTAAGCAAGGCAAGTAAGGTACACTGTCATCCAATTCATAGCCACATGCTGGAGAGGACTCAAAATTCTCCTTCAGAATGAACCGTCGTGGTTTCCTGGTGAGCACCATGCTGTAGCAGAGAGGCGGGCCTAGATAGACTTCCTCTGTACAGGCTTCAAACAGGGTCTCCTCGTCCCTGATATCAGGGCTGGGAGGAAGAGAAAGAGAGGGGCTAATTTGCTCTTCAACATGAAAACCATTAGCAGCGCTGGAAGTTTTACTGTCGGCAGACTTTAAGTCAAGACCAGGAGAGGGGCATTTGGAAGTTGCCGTTTGCCGTTTGGTGCTTGTGAAGAGCTCAGGGCTCGGGCTGTGGAGGCCCTGTGTCGGCGTGACGTAAGACGGGATGCTGTAGGGTGCCGGGGTGGAGCTTTTGTCTTCAGCGCACTGACTGACCTCGCCACAGTCACTGTCATGAGAGGACAGAGACAGGTAGGAGTAGAAGTCTCCCTTCCGAAGGTGGAGGGGCCTGTGGGAGTGTTCGAGCACCTGAAGGGAGAAGGGAGGAGATCGTTTTTATGCTGCTTCTGGTTGTTTTTTCTAATCTGAAGTAAGGGCTGGAGTTAAGGGTAAATGTTGTTTCATTAATAAAACAGACTTGGTTTATAGTTTAATTTGATTGTGGACTAAAAAACAGGACAAATAGAATCAAGTGGAAATATTTAATTTAGATTCAGAACACTGAGGGTATAAATAAAAATAACCCTTAGCACTTTCATCAATAGCATCTTCTTTCCTTTAAATCGATTTTCTTAATATTATTTAAAATTATTTCTAATTTACCTACCGTAATTACCAAACCATCAAATCTTGATTTGCATATTCATATTTTACACTCAGACACTTTTAGCAGGGTGAGCAAAGTTTTCTGCCTGATTTCTTTTTTTCTTTTTTCAGAAATAAAATGAAGACTGAAAACTGATTAGCTTTTAGATTACTTCACTTGCAAAAGATACCATAGAAATTAGTCATTAAATCTGAAAAGTTATGATCTGTGATGCGATTTATTGAATTAGTCCAACTCAGTGAACCAACCAACTGAGATAACTTTTGCTGCTTTTGGATTAATTTGTCCTACAAATATACAGAATATACAAAGTCAAACGGGACTTCAAATGTTCCAACTCCCAAATTATTTGATATGTTCATTATTAAAGTATGCAGCCATACTGAATTATTTAATTATTTAATTTAATTCTGTTTTTGAAGGCTTTGGGTTGTATATGTCTGACTGTTTTTTGGTATCACTTCTGAGTATTAATACTCTACCTTGTCTCTGATCTGTGCTAGTGCTGCAGGACCTTGGTCTGGAATGGACCCATTGGTCTCGGTTTGGTTCGGTTCTTCAGTCTGGTTCTCTTTGCTTTTCAGTGCCAGTGAGGTCATGTCAATGATCTCCATTACAAAGTCATGCACGTTCTCCTTCCTGCTCTCCTCTACATTGCGTGGATGCAGGGAAGAAGGGGCGGGGAGGTGGTTGCAACAGGATGAGTGAGAATTGTGCCACTTTTTGGGAGGCAGACGCGACTCTTTGTCTCTGACTTCCCTCCTTGTCTCCTCCGTCACAAAAGACGAGAACTTGAACTTTTCCTGAATGATGATGGCCTTCCTTCCGTTGGGTGCTGGCCTGCCGTTCTGCAAGGCATTGCAGGACTTGCAGTCCTCCACTGGCGAGAGGGAAGGAGGTGAAGGGAGGGAGGAGCTGTGGCAGGGCAACTCTCCCCTAAGCTGTCCCACCAAAGAGGAAGCACGCTTGGAAGGAAAGGAGAGCAGCTCACAGGATGGAGAAGAACACAGCTGCTTTGCTGGGGCGGATTCTGTTTTCACTATCAAGTTGCTAACATCTTGAACAATCTCTCCTGTTTTGGCGAACACATATGAATCCCTTAGAGACTCGCCTTTCTTTGTAAAAACGCTGGACTCCTCTCGAAGGAGCTCATCATCTTCATCCTTCCCTTTCAAACAGCTCTGGTCCACATTTCCATTCTCCACATCATCTACAAACTGACTGATGTAGCTTCTTGTCACGTTCCTCCTGTTCTCCTCCTCTTCCTCCTTCTCTCTCTTTTCTGATTTTGTTTTATTTTTGTCTCCGTTGGTGTTGGTTTCTAATAATTTTGCGGCTGAGCGGTTGAGAAAACAGCGCTGCTCCTTGTTCTGAGGGGAGGATGTGAAAGAGGAGGACAGGTTGGCTCCACACTGAAGCTCATCCCGGAGGCCTGCTTCTGTTTTAGAGGAGGAGGAAGAGGAACCACGAGGAGATCGGATCCAATTCTGGAGCTCCCTCTTCATATACTCAAACCCCAGCACATAAGAGCCCTCCATTTCCTCTTCATCATCATCCTCATCATCCTCATGACCAGAGGACGCCCCGCTCAGCCTTTCCTCCTCTTCATCCTCTTCATCCCGAACGCCAAGCTCCTCCTCTGTGAGTGTGAGAGTAGAGGAAGATAGGAGGTCACTGTCATCCTCATCTTCATCTGTGCATGCTGACGTGCAAGAGACATTCACCACCATGCTCAAACTGGCTCCATCTGCTTCATCCACTCCTTGTCCTCCTCGGTTCTTACCATGGCAGCGTTTCCTCGAAGAGTTGGCATTGGCTGCCACAGTGGGATCCAGGAACAGGTTCCTCTGATTTCTGAGCGTGGCGAAATCTTCAGAGCCCAGAGACGAGTCCTCGGTGCTGCTCAGCTCCGTGAGGGATGCTGTTGCTGAACTCTCATTGATCAGTGATGGAGGCCCTTTCCGCAAAGAGCCCGAAATCCTGGAGAGTGGGGCATGTCGACCACCGAGAGAGGGTGAGGCAGGGAGTGGGCTCCTCTGTGGGGAGCTGCTCCGGAGGGTCATGTCAGAAACACTGCGGGTCATCTTTGCTGCCAGAGGGCTCTGGATGTTCTCAAGACGTTTCAGAAGATCAAGGGTTCTTCGGCTCAACTCCCCAGAGGATGGTTCTCCTTGCACACTTTCAGGGTTGGTTTCCTTTCCTTGTTGGCCTCCACCATTTTCATTTTTCTGCTCTAACTCCAGCTCTCCGAGACTGGCAAGGCTACCTCCATGCTCTCCATCAGTACTACGGCATGGGATCAGGCCACTCTCCAGAGAGGCGCTACGATGCAGTGGGTCTTTTGAGGGGAATAACTCCACACCCAGAGCCAAAAGGGACTCCAGAGAGGAGGCCTGAGACAAAACTGGACTTGATGCCTGGCGGCTAAGGACAGGAGGAGTTTCCAAACCACTGTACTGGTCAATCTTGAAATCATCGAGATCACGGAAAGACTTGGAGGAGTCAACACCAAGTCCCCCTATCTCAAAGTCAGAGTCAGAATCAGCAGGTGTCAGGATGCCACGTCCATTAATTAAGATTTCAACAGCCTCTCCACCTGTCCTTCTGTGCGTCCTCCTCTTCTCCTCCTCTCGGTTTCGTTTGGTTTCTCCTCGAAATTCACCCCTCCTCCACCCTTTCTCCAAAGCCATCTCTGCCTTGCTTTTTTTGAACTTGGTATCACTGCCTGTGTGCTGAGCCAAATGTTGCCCATCTACTGTTTCACTTTTCCCCTGATCATTTTCCTCCTCCTCTCCTTTCCCCAGCTCCTCTTCCTCTCCTGGGATTTCAGAGTTGGTTGTCATTGTCTCCGTGTCTCCCGTATCACTGACAATCCCGCTTTCACACTCTGACCGACGACTGTTTGATGACTGGCCGCTTCCTCTTCCACCCTCACTCTCCCCATCTCGGTATCCAGCGATCCTATCACCTTCACGGCTGTTTGACGCCAAACCTCCCAGGAGGTCTGGGAGAGATTCCATAGAGGAGAAGGAGGAATCTTTACTATAGC
This sequence comes from Etroplus canarensis, assembly GCA_015106775.1. Lineage (NCBI taxonomy): Eukaryota > Metazoa > Chordata > Actinopteri > Cichliformes > Cichlidae > Etroplus > Etroplus canarensis. The sequence continues at coordinate 5,007 of VUQH01039168.1, forward strand.
TCTTCAGCAGTACCTGCTGTTTCCTTTTTTCTGATTTGGTTTTCTGTAGTAAGGAAGAAGTGTGAGGAAACTGAGGCTGCCTGTATAGTTCAATGTTGTGGAGGCTGTACACCTGGTAGAAGTGATTATTGTTAGGAGGTGCAGTTTGGGAGGTCATGTTGGGCTGTGAGGGTCCACCTCTCATATTTGACATCATCTCAGGACACTGATTAGCTGGAACAGTGGTTTTAATCATGGCAGGTTGATTCCCTTTGGACAGGACGCTGTCTGAAGAACGATTCGGTTCTGTGGGGAGGTTGTGCGTAAGGTCAGGTTCGGGCGCATCTTGCAGCTCTGTTTCTGTGATTGTCATATCTGTTTCATCCCATTCCCAGGAGTCATCTGGCACTGGTGCCACTGGACCAGCTGAGACTGGGGTCATCTGATGTAGGTCCACTAAACCCGGTTCCAAAAAGTTCCCAGGAACCTGCAGAAAAAGGGAAGAAAAAAGAAAACAAGTTTGGAATTTTTCCATGTGGATTAACAGAAATCCAGTAGGCTGCTAGCGCACAAATCAAATTTATTTAAATGAGTTGTGTCTTCATAAGTTACTCCATAAAACTCCACATGCAGATATTGCAGGGAAATGGAATGGGTGGTAAACAAGAAACTTTAATACTTCTAAAAATGAAGAGAAAAAAGTGCTGTGTGATGAGGAAAGTTAGCCCAAGAACAGTCCAACAGCATCCAACAACAGGGAAAGAAGGGTAACAAGAAACAAGTATACTCAATTAGACCCCAAAAGGTGTGGGGGAAAAGAGTTTGAAATACAATGTCTGAATGATGCCAGATATGCCACTGCACAAATGATCCCACCAAATTTTATAGTTAAAACATAGAAAATCAACAAATCAATTCTGTATTTTAATGCTTTAAAAAGTATTATATTTTAAGTGTAAATGATGCAATGTACATTTGACTGCACTGAATTGATCTTGATTTAATGAATTACTAAATAGGGATCTTTTAGTGTCCTCATATTGGACATTGAAATTGTTGCTTGCTAAAGGTGAACCTTAAGGTGGATGCTCTTAATAAACACGGCCAAAGTGTCAACTAATGAGGCCAGTGTGTGTACAAATGATCCATGTGAGCCAAAATCTCAGACTTAAGATTGCTATAAGTGCTTTATTTTAGACAGTTTTTTTGACTCTGGCTGTATATAATGTCACAGAGCACAGATATCCTAAATATTGTAATCTCAGAAACATGGCTTTGGCTGTAAGGATAGGAGCCCCATCTACCTGCTGTGAAACCTTCTGTTCACAAGGGGCAGCCAATGAGAAGAAAGTTGGATTATAGGAAAGGCTTAAATTGTCACATTTCAGACATCTACTCCTTTACTGTTTTGGAATATCCAAATCATCTTCATCTTTCAGCTGCTCTTGTTAGAGGTCACCACAGTGGATCATCTGCCTCTGTCTCACTCTATCCCTTGCATCCTCTTCTGTCCCACCAACCCGCTGCATGTCCCCCTTCACTACATCCTCTGTGGTTTTCCTCTTTTCCTCCTTCCTGGCTGCTCCATCTTCAGCATCCTTCAATATATCCACTATCCCATCTCTGTGTGTGTCCAAACCATTTCAGCCTTGCCTCCCTTACTTTGACTCCAAGCCATTTGGCCTGAGTTGTCCTTCTGAGGTACTCATTTCTAATCCTGTCCATCCTGGTCACTCCCAGTGAAATTCTCAGGATCTTCAACTCGGTCACCTCCATCTGCCCATCCCGTCTTTTTGTCAGTGCTAAAGTCTCCAAACCGCGCATCATAGCAGGTCTCACTATTGCCATTTGGCACACCCAAATCAGATTTCGATACGTTCTCAAAGCAATTGTCATTTTACCGATACTGATAGAGGAATCTTCCTTATTACATGCTGTTTCATGTTACTGACAGTAACATCTAAGAAAATCCTAAAACAGGGCTTCATTTTCTTGGAAAGCCTAATGCATTTCAGCATGTCGTGTTCCAAGTCCAGTCATAATCGTGCCACTGTGAAAGAAGGGAACTTCTCAGGTATCACCTAAAGTGCAAGAAATGTTTTATTTTGTGCTTTCAAACATGGTGGCGATAATAAGTTATTTTAGTTTGGATGCTGGATCTTGTTTTAGCACAAAACTCTTTCAAAAGACACTGTTACTAATCCCGCATCCCTTCTGAGACCGCCATCTCGATTCAGGCCTCTGTTTGAAAGAGACACGCTGACACTCTGACAGAACATGTTCTGTGATCATTTAAAAAAAAATAAAGGAGAGAGCGAAATCAGCCCACCCCAAAGCAATTGCTCATAAATCTCAACACAAATTATTCCACTCTGGAACAAAGCGATGAATTATTCAAAAACGACTTCTGAGAGAAAGAGCACCAAGCTGAAAACCCCAAAGTAAATACGTAATCAAAAGCCTTCAGAAAGCTCGGCTGTCTAAAAATATGCTTAGACACAGGAATTCTTCCCTTCCACAGACATAATTATACAAATTGCTCCGCGTCTCGTTAACAAGAGAGGGGGGTAATTCGTATTAGCCATTCATAGCCTATTAATCTAATAAACTAGTTGGCTCTGTGTGTGTGTGTGAGTGAGTGTGTGTGGATATGGCTCTGTGTAATGAATTTCTATTAGATTTGTGTTTATTCCCCTTGTGCTGATAAGGGAGATGGGGGTAATGACTGAACTGGGTTTTGCCACTGCAGACGCATTCAAAAACACATTCAGTGTTGAGAGGAAAGGCTATCAATCAGTTTAATCCAATCAAATCGGGGATTTGATGACCCACAAAAACCTTGTACATAATTTATATCTGTAATTCATCTCATTTCTATAATTTTACAACAGTTTATAGCTGAATTGTGGCTATTTTTACGGCCACATACTGCGGAGTGCCTGGCAGTCACAGTATCTTTAAAAACATATTTTTTAAAGGAGGAAATAATCTTAATGTGTTGCTGGGAACCTGGCACAGAGGGAGAGTTGGCAACCGGGAGATCTGACAAATTTACAAGTCAAGTGATTAGATCCCACGCAGACTCGTGCAACATGCCAGGTTTCTCCTCTTCAAACAGTTGGTCGAGCTGCAGTTCTGTATTTCTATCTCTTTGGTTTCATTTTTGCTTTCAATTCAGAGACACTCCAGGTCCCAACAGCCAGATTTGTAAGCTGAGGAAAGGAACTTGAACTGTTTTGCAAGAAAAATGGAGAAAAGTTGCAGTGTCCAGATGTGGCAGCCTGACTGAGACACATCCACTCAGACTCAGTGCTGTGATAGCAGCTAAAGGTGCATCTACTAAATACTGACCTAAACGGGGTACATATTTATTTTACATTATAGATTTTTAATTAATTGACATCAGTTTGTAAAACTCTGTTTTCACTTTGACACGGAAGAAGCATGTTTTGCAAATTCTTGTCAAAAAAATCCAAATTATATTGACCATGTTTTTATTTATTAAAGCAATAAAAAGGTGAAATATCCAAGGGGGGGTGAATACTTTTGATAGGCATTGCAAGAAAAGGTATTTCAATACAAATACTTCCATGACAGCCATGGATACATCCCAGATCAATTTTAATTAACTAATATTTTATTGACTACTTTTTATTTCAAAGTTAATTTTATAGTATTCATTTTACTTTTAGTTCACCACAGTAATTTGTGCCATGTGTTTGTCAGGATGACTTTCTGCAGAAGTTGTGCAAATATGCTCAAACATATTGTACTTCCCCCTTTTTATATTCTATCAACTGCTGATAAGTGATAATCGCATAATTCACACAATGACAATTTAAAAGACAGTTTAGAAGATTCTACTCTAATATTCATCCCCTCTCACCATGGAAGGTCATGTTAGAAAGGGCATCCGGTGTAAAACCTCTGCCAAATTACCAATGCAAATTAATCCGCTGTGGAGACCCCTTGGGGGGAACACAAGGGAGCAGCCGAAGGTACATCCATCCTTTAATATTCACCGAGGTCACGCCATCCTTAAAAGTGCTAAAATTCTTTACCAACAAAACCAAAGCTGGCCGATACTGTCAGAAACGAAGCGTCACAAAGCAAATCAATCTTCTTTTCTCAGCTGCTCCCCTTAGGGGTCGCCACAGCGGATCATCTGCCTCCATCTCACTCTGTCCCTTGCATCCTCTTCCCTCACACCAACCCCCTGCATGTCCTCCTTCACTACATCCATCAACCTTCTCTGTGGTTTTCCTCTTCTCCTGCCTGGCAGCCCCATCCTCAACATCCTTTGTTCAGTGTATCCACTTTCCCTCCTCTGCACATGTCCAACCCAGCCACAGGGGCCCACAAGCCAGTGTACTCCTAGTGCAAGTCCCAAGCCCAGGTAAATGGTGAGGGTTGCGTCAGGAAGGGCATCCGGCATAAAAACGTATATGTGGATTCATAACACGACACAAAGCATATTAATAGGTGTCTCGGTTGTAACAAACTCAATGAAAAAGAGTAAACGGATGCAATCAGATGTAGGTAACAGAAAGCCCATTCAAATATATCGGGCAAGGATTTATTTGCACTCAGTCTAAATGCCAATGCCATGTCAAATATCAAAGTTACAAGTTACACTTTTTATTTTACAACTGTAAAGAAAAACTGAGCCTTTAAAAGCAGACTTGTGATTTTCTGTTAATTTTCCTGATAACCTGTGTATATGAGAAACTAGTCAATATAACCTGACTAGTTTTTCAGCGGTTCTTACTGTGATTGTATTCATATGAGCATGATCAGAGCCCGGTGTTTACTGCCTTAATCTTTGTCGGTCCCGTTTCTGTGTGTGTGTATTTGTGTGCATGCAAGGGACCTGTGTTGTGTTTTTCGGGGTGAAAACAGGAAACTTTTTCCCATTAGCTCTGGTTTGACTGCTCCCATTTGTTAGCATAGCATCTGCTGGAAGGCCCAAGGAGAGCGGAGCTATCTAGCAGTGTCTGGGTGATTATTCATGTGCCTGTGCTCCTCCTGGAGCTGCTGCTGCTGCTGCTCGAGTCTCTGCTGGCTCGCTGCTGTACCGGTTGTCAAAGCGCTGAGGGAGCCCGGCGTCACCGGTCTGATTCAAAATGAATAGAAGCGCGCAGATAAATCACCGCTCCACGCAGAGTGGAGGAGCTGACAGGCTGCTTTGAATGTAATTGCAAACAGTGAATGAAAACCTCCATATGTTGCTCATAACTCTGCTCTAAAATATATTTCATAATTGTGAGAAAACTGTGCTAAAACATAATTTCCATATATCACATTTGATGCACAGGTATACTTTGTGAAAACTCATCCCCAAAACACCCTGCAGCTTTAATTTAGACTCATTTACATCAAATCAAAGATAAAACTGGATCTTTCATGCACTTCCTGAATGGCAGCACCGACTCATCGACTCATGGAACAGGCCGGGAAGAAAATATGACTCATACTCTAACAACAAAACCCCCGTTAGAACAAAATCGCATGTTCCAAAGGAGGTTGCATGAAATGCCGTCCAACCTCAACAGAAAAATGACAATAGCGTTCACTTCTGAAGAGAAGAAATAAGTTCAAAGTGTTTATCTAGGCCAGGGGTCCTCAAACTTCTCGGGGTTATGGACCCTTTACAGGGAAGAAAATTGTCCAAGGACTCCCTTCAAAATCCCAATTTGGTTTTTGCTGGGTTTGGCATGGGATCACCTGAGGACTCTGACAAACTAAAATATTACGTCATGCTTCCCAGCCCCGGTTGGCAAAAAAGCCAAGCAAAACAGTAGCCGGAATGGCTCATTGCACAATGACGAAAGTGGTTAATTTAACAACAGATTGACGTGTTATGCTGATCCAACCACAATGTGATAATGTACATAACAGGCTTGTTTTATTGGTGTAAATGGCCTCCATTAGCACATTTTTATGGTTTATAGAAAGTTAAATAATCTTTAATGTTCTAACAATAATCCCCTGGCTTGGCTTGTGTCCATATATTAAACATTTTTCATATTTCTATAACTGAGTGACTAGCTGTTGCTGCATATGAAACAAATTTCCACACTGGGGGCTAATAAAGGCATATCTTATCTTAAGATAAGTTGGTTGAAGTTGGTTCTTGTCACCACTGCAACTTCTGCATCTTTATGTGTGGTGTTTTTAACACTTTATAATGTGTCACAAGAGGAGCTAGCACTGTATGGCCAAAATACTGGGCCACCCCTCTTAATCATTGGATTCAGGTGCTTCATTCAGTCCCATTGTCACATGTGTATAAAATCAAGCACCTAGTCGTGCTGTTTGCCTTTAACAAACATTTGTGAAAGAGCACACTGAATTAAAGTGTGGTACTGCAATCGGATGCCACTGCTGCAGCTACTTAGTTCATAACATTTCTTCCCTCCTGCAAAGTGGAAGCGTGTAGAAGCCAAGGAAAGTTAAAGACCGGGTTTGCCGCGTGTTGCGTAAAACTCGCCGACACACTGCTGAATCAATAACTGCGGCGCTCCAAGCCTTTTCCGGCATTAACATCAGCACAAAAACTGTGTGTCGGGAGCTTCATGGCATGTGTTCCCACATCTATGCAGCTGCACGCAAGCCTTAGATCACCAAGCACTGTGCCACTGGAGCAGTGGAAACAGGGAAACGTCTGGCAGACTTGTCTCATGCAATAATAAAAATTTGGCTGGAAATTAACTGAATATTTCTTTTATTCAAATGATAAAATGTCAACAGTAAGGTGACATATACAAATGTACTTTTGCATCTGATCGTGTTTGTAATTTACATCAACATAAGACGTAAAAAAATACACAAATTCACATTTATGAGCCATCAAGTAGGGCCTGCATTGACGTTTCCCCTGATAAATAAGCAGTAGTTACCTGCTTCAGCAGTGAAACACATGGCTGGAAAATTTTCGGTTAACTTCAGTTGTATAAAGACAAGTCCGCATTTCTGCAAGTGCAAACCTAACATGAGTCCAAGCAGGTGGGTTTACTGTAATTTCTCTGTCATATGCATGCTAGTACAACAGCGTGCGCAACTTAATGCTCCTAACTAGAAATAATTCTGCACACTGTGGTTAAATGACCAGCACTCATTTGCAGGCAGGCAGCTGATTCTTTTCCGCAAACACTTGACCAAAAATACACACGGGCGTGCACGCACACACGCGCACAGAAACCAGGAGAGGACAAACGTTTTATCATGGTGCAGAAGTGTTCATTTATAAACTAAACCACCCACATATATGCTTCTCTGGTTCTTTCTCTGCTTCCCTCCCCTTAGTTTTTGCTTCTCTCTCTCTCTTTATTCCTCTCCCATCTCCAGTAGAAGTGAAATTACTCTCCAGCCAGGCAGCGAGGTCAGAGTTTCTGGCCTCCGTTATTTGTCTTCTCCTCCTCTACAATGTGTGTGTGTGTGTGTGTGTCTTTGTGTGTGAATTTACAAGAGCAAGGGAGAGCGAGTCCAACCTCCAACGCCACATGTACAGCAGAATTAGGCAGATTCTTCCTATTTTCAACATTCATGAGTGATACAAAGGAACTGAATTAAATCTTGATAAAAATGTAAGACAAACAAAATACCAGAACTTACTGATGAGTATACTTCTTAATGTTTATTAAAGGTCAAAACTCACATGTGTCAGGTATAACACAGTCCAAGAAAAACAGTGATGACAGTGTAGGTAAAAACCAGGTGGTGTCCAAATGCCAATCAACAAGGACTCTAATTACTTGATAGAAAGCATCTGCAAGTGAGCTGCCCCAAAAGGTGAAAGAAAATTGGAAATAACCATAAAAAAGTGAAACTGTTATATAGTTATATAATACAAAAATAAATTTAATGTACTTTCAACGTCTTCCTTTTACCTCAAGGGTCACCACAGCAGATGAATCAGCACATGTGACTCAACAAGAAGAAGCCCAGAAGAGACAAACACGAACCTTCACCAAAGTGAAGGAAAGGCCAAAGTATGGAGGAAGAAGGGATCTGCTCAAGATCTATAACATACAAGCTCATCTGTGAAGCACGGTGGAGGTTGTGTCATTGGCTTGGGCTTACATGGCTGCTTCTGGAACAAGCTCAGACACTTTCATTGATGATGTGACTCATGATGACAGTAACAGAAGGACTGCAGAAACATCATCTGCCAATGGAGAAATGCAACCAAAGTAATCTGGGGGAACTTTTGTTATGTGGCAAGACAATGATTCAAAACATACTGCCAGGACTTCGCAAGGGGGGGCAAGTGATATTCAACCAAATATAAAGTTTTTTTAAACTTTAATTTAGTTGAAAACATTCTGTTCCAATACTTACTCACAAATGTGGGTGGTTTGAGTAAAAATGTGTTATGTTTTGTTGTTTAGCATAGCTACATGTTAATACAAGGGAATAGAAGCTGATCTCACGCACGAATGTCTGGAGTCCCCAGCAGGAACAAATTAGTTTCCTAACTGTTCCAATACTTCTGGTGGGACTACATCACTGTGCCGAAATTCAAAATCATGTGTTAAATAGATTTTTAGCATTTTCACACTTGCACGAAGGATTTGTTCCAACGGTCAATTTTGCTTTTGTTTCGTGCAGATTGGATGAATCGTCACAACGATAAGGCTAAAAATGTAAAAATTTTGATATTGCAGTACATATGCAGCGATTATCAGAAGTTCTAGGCATGGTTAAACTCTGGTTATGGAACGCCATAACCAAGCATCTGTGAAAATCTGTTCTGAATGGTCCAGAAGTCCCAAGCTCAAAATGGGATACTCTTTCAATGGTGGCTGAGAATGACCAAGCTAAGATTCTGTGGGACTTCCAGACACAGGCGGACTAACTGGTGATGGCTAACCAACTGGACATAGCAGTGGTGGACACGGAGAGGAAGAACCCTGTAGCGACTGATGTAGGAATCCCAAATGACGGCAACATCAGGAAAAAGGAACACAAGAAACTCAAGAAATACCAAGGGCTGAGAGAAGAGCTAGAAAAAATGTGGAAGGTGAAGGCAACAGTGGTCCCCGTGGAACACTCAGGTCAGTGACCCCCCCCAAAGTGGCTCCAGTAGATTCCAGGAACGGCATGTGAGATTGCTGTCCAGAAGAGCGCAGTATTAGGAATAGCTAAGATACTGCACAGAATCCTCAAGCTCCCAGGTCTCTGCTTAAAGCTTGAAGGACAAAAGACCGCCCACAAGGTGAGTGGGGAATGAGTTACTGAAACAAAAAATGCGTTATTAGAACAAAAACAAAAAAGAAATCACCCACTGCACAGTTGTTATGAAGGGATATTATCCACAGAGACCCAAACTGTTTTTGTATAAGGCTGTAAACATGCTTTTTAATGCTATTTAATTGGGTATTTTAACATGGGAGACTAACAGGATTGACTCACTTTTGGAGGCGGTCTCAAGTGGCCACTCAGACTTGTTGGCCCTTCGGTGTTGGCTTCTTTTTTTGGCCCCAGAGGTTGCGGCTCGCTCTGGACTTAAATTCCTAACCAAACTCTGAGCTTGCGGGGTGTTGTCTTTTTCTTGGGTTTTGTTGTGCACATGAAAAATGGAGTACTTTTTACATAAGAAATTCCTCTCTCTGTCCTCCCACACATCGTCCCTCACCTCCTCTGTCTCTTCCCCTTCCTTTCACCCTCCTCTTTCTGAGCACTTTGCTATCTGTCAGTTTTTTTCCCTGGTGTATATGTTCTTTCACGTTCACATGACGCTGTGTGTTTCTGTGTGCGAGCACTAGTGTAGCACAATACTGCTTGAAGCTTAACAGCTTTTAATGCTTACGTAAGTGTGACTGTATCTGTGTATGTGTCTCTCAGCCAGGCCCTTCACCTTGTCTCCAAATGCACCCCTCCGCCTGCCTCTGTATTCATCACTATTAGAGATCCATAACACCTCCATTCTGCTGCAGCTCTCTGCCTTCAGCTGAAGAAAGCACTCAGCTTTTTGATCCTGCCCGAGCAGCCCGGCTCTGGATGGCTCCCTCATGAGCGATTTTTTTTTTTTTTTTTTTTTTGAAAACCACC
>VUQH01039171.1:0-13553 GCA_015106775.1 Etroplus canarensis
TTTTGCTGTCCCATCGTTTGCTCGTTCCTTCTCAAAAAAGCTCTTCAGTGAATTTTGCTTTTAGCTCATTTTATTTTCAAGGGTTAGCTTGTGTCGCTGACGCGTGAAAGTGACGTTCCAGAGTCAAGTGCGGTTAGTAAGGCGAGGGCGGAAACAGAAGTTTTTCAAAATAAAATTCGGAAGAAGAAAGAAAAAAAACATTTTAACCACGAAATTTTTTCTTTGCGGCCTGGTTCCAAATGGTCCCAGTCCATGGCCATGGGATTGGGGACCCCTGTTGTAGATGATGAAATATTCACAGTCTTTGCAATTTTATGTTGAGGAGCATTATTCTCAAATTGCTCCACAATTTGTAGACACAGTTTTTGGCAGATTGCTGAACCTTTGCACATCTTTACCTCTGAGACACTCTGCCTCCCTAAGATGCTCTTTTTATACCCAGTCCCATTACTGTCCTGTCGCCAATCAACTTAATTATTTGCAACGAGTCCCCTCAGCTGTTTCTTTTTAGTACCGTTTTTTTTTTTGTTGCCCTTGTCTTTTTGACGTGTTGCTGCCTTTAAATTGAAGAGGACATAGTATTTTTCATTAAATAGTAAAATGTCTCACTTTAAACATTCCATATGATTTCTATGTTTTCTTGTGAATAAAATATTGGTTAATGAGATTTGCAGATCATTGTATTGTGTTTTTATTGATATTTTACACAGTGAGCCAACCTTCTTGGAAATGGGGTTGTATTCAGTCTAAGATTTATTTATTTATTTAGAAGAATCCCCATTGTAGCCAAGATCAGCCTCCTATTTCCATAATATATTCCTCTTGATTGGTTACTAGAGGCCACTGTCGCTCTAGTCATATTTTAGTCATTCTTAATTTCTGACATGGCTAACTTTAAACCTCTCTAAGCATTTTACATAGGACCTCCATTTTGGAGCTACGACCATGGACATTATTATGCTTATTCAGCAAGTTTTCTTTCTGTTTTGTCAGCTGTGTAGTGCATCTATCCATTGTACCTTCTTTCAGATATACTCTCTTTAGCCACTTTATTAGGTATACCTGTTAAGTTGCTTGTTAACATAAATAGCTAATCATACGATTACATGGCAACAACTCAATGCATTTAGGCAAGTAGACATGGTCACGGCGACCTGCTGAGATTCAATATGAGCGTCAGAATGGAGAAGAAAGGGGATTTAATTAACTTTGATTTCAAATATCTTTATTGGAAGCAAGGAACAGAACAAGTGTACAGGCTGTGTAAACTGCATGCTTCATTTTGTGTTTTACAGTACCCCCTGGAGCAGGTAATGACAAAAATAATAAATAAAAATGAACAAGTCAAAATTAAAGACAACAGATATAAATGATCACATAAGTTAATATAATACAAAATGAAATAACAGAAAACAAAAAGAGAGACATGAACAGAAATGGTCTCGTTGCCTTACGACATAGAACAAAGTAAAGAACACAAAACTCCCAAATCCCACCCTGATCCCTCCCCGCTCTTGACCCCTGACTGCTCAATCAAACGTCTCCAAGACAGGAAAGTAAAAGTTGCCAGATTTGTTCAAAATCATCCATTTTGCCATTAATGGCACATCTAATTTTTTAGAGATGAAGTGTGTTGGTAAGTTCAGTGAGCCACATTTTTAATTTGCCTTTCCAAAGCTGTAGAATAAATTTCTTTGCAATAATCAATGCATATGACATAAGGCGCCGTTGTGCACAGTGTAAGTTCTTAGTTTCCTTAGAGATCTCAAAGATGATCACTGTATGGTTCGGGTCTATTTTAGCTATCATAATATTAGACACATATGTAAAAATGTCACAACAAAAGCTTTGGACACAGTGCATAACTATGTAGTAAAATGCTCCGCTGTGTCACATTTTTCACAAAGGGGAGAGCAGTCAGGATAGATTTTAAGGATTTTCTCCCTCGAGTAATGCAGCCTGTGTACAACTTTATATTGGATTAAGTGTTTATAGAAACTGCACTAATATGTATATAAAGCCTCCTTACTTCAGGCAAGGGGTCCCAAGTTCCTTTTTCCACTCTTCATTAATTGCAACAGTAGAGGGGCTACTCAGATCCTGTAGTGAACTGTAAATAAATGCAATTCTTTGTTCTTACCTGGACACTCACTCAGGCATTTGTCCAAAGCATCAGGCTTAGTTCTCTCAAACTGAGGCAAAAGTGAATGAACTTAGTGTCGCAGCTGCAAATATCTAAAGAAATGACTGTATAGTAATCCAAATCTCTCTTGTAATTGTTGAAAGGACAGAAAAGCGTCACCTGAATACAAGTCCTTTAGCTTACATTTGTGTTTACACAGATGTTCTTTTTTAAAAATTCTCCCTGCATATCAGCAAAATAGGAAGTGTCCTCCAAAAATGAATGTTGTTGATTTAATTGACTTTGAATGTACGGTTTGGTCCAAGCTTTTCAGAAAATGATACTATGCTGGGTTTCTTTCACACAACCATCTCTCGAGTTTACAGAGAATGGTCTGATAAAGAGAAAACATCCTGTGCACAGAAGTTCTCCAGCTAAAATTCCTTAATTATACCAGAGGTCAGAGGAGAATGGCCAGCTGCTTGGAGCTGATAGGAAGGCAACTGTAACTCAAATAACCACTTATTAAAACCAGGAAGAGCATCTCTGATTGCACAACATATCAATCCTTGACGCAGCTGGGCTACAGCAACAGAGGACCACACTGGGTGTCAGCTAAGAACAGGAAACTGAGGTTACAGTTTGCACAGGCTCACCAAAACAAAATAGATGAATGGAAAAACCTTTCCTGTTCTGACATGTCTTGATTTCTGCTTTGAAAGTTTGATGGTAGTCAGAATTTGGCATAATCAACATGGATCACTGTACCCAGTGGCCTCCACAGTCACCAGATCTCAATCCAGTAGAGGACCTTTGGGACGTGGTGTGATGATGAACGGCAGCCGCTCAGTCCGACGGGAGACACAATTGACACCAGAGGGTTGCTGAGGGCCACCAGTTCAAGACCTGCCTGGACCTGGACCTGGAGGCCAACCCAAGACCCAGCTATTCGAGACCCCGTTCTGGACTCCTGGAGGAGGATTGGAGGCTGGAGACCTGCCTGGACCTGGACCCGGAGGCCAACCCAAGACCCAGCTATTCGAGACCCCATTTTGGACCCCTGGAGGAGGATTAGAGGCTGGAGAGGCATCAGCTACTCCTCCTGGAGCACTGCCGAGGTGCCCTTGATCAAGGCACCGAACCCCCTACATTGCTCCCCCTGGTGCCTGTGATGGGCAGCCTTTGTTCACCCACCTCTGTATGTTCACTGGCCTTCTACATGTATAGTGTGTTACAACAAAAAGAGTGTTTGTGTGAGCTGAAATTGTGATTTAGAGGGATCATTAAAGTATGCCTTCTTCTTCTTCTATCTTATCAATATGGACCAAAATCTTTGAGAAATGTTTTTAGGACCTTGTTGAATTTATGCCGTTTAGAATTAAGGCAGATCTGAAGCAAAAGGGGCTCCAACCTGGTACTAGCAAGGTGTATAATGAAGTGGCCAGTGAGTGTAAGGATCTCATAGACCTTCAAAGTCCAGATTTGAAGGTTGTGGGTACTTAAATTTATGCCCTGGGAGTGGATCAGCCAGAATCAGAATACTTTAATAATCCCAGGGGGGAAATTGTATTTTGTTAAAGATGAATAGTTATATATAAATAAATATAAATTTGAGAGGTAAGAAATGTGGTGAACATAAACAAATAAACCTGTCTATGAACTGCCATATGTAAGATAAATAACTCTAAAGTTAAACACTGTGGTATCGACGATATGGATGAATACAATATGAAAGCAATATGAAGAACTGTCAAGGGGCCACAGGGTCTGTGATGTTGAGGGTGAAGAGAAAGGGAGAGAGAACAGTCCCTTGTGGGGCTCCAGGGTTACTGACCACATTGTCTGACACACAGTGCTGCAGACGCACATACTGTGGTCTGCCAGTCAAGTAGTCAATATTCCAGGCAAGGGAGGCATCCACCTGCACTGCTGTCAGTTTCTCACCCAGTAGAGCCGGCCTGATGATGTCAAAGTCAAAAAACACGACCCTCACAGTGCTCAGCGGCTTGTCCAGGTGGATGTAGATACAGCTGAGCTGGTAGATGATGGCGTCCTCAATTCATCCTGAGTGTTTTTTTTTTTTTCCAGATATCAGCTGGAATGTCCGCTGGTCTAGCAGACACACTGGTTGGCTTTAAGCCAATTAGCTGCTCTCATAAATAAACAAACTGTATGTTAGAAACACGTTCAGTACGACCAGAACACGTCATATACAGCTACAAATGTCAATATGTGTCCGAGGCAAGTTTGATATATGTTACACATAGGTTAAAACATGTTACTCATGGGTTATTTATACATTTTGGGTATGCTAGACATTATCTCCAAGTATTTTGACCTATGAGTAAGGTGAGTCAATGTATGCATAACATACTTGCAACTTATGGCCCATGTATGTATGAGCCATACCCTGGAAAACGTCAGAAATTTTCCGGTGACCTTGCTGTACTACACCGTATACCGGTGTACTTCAGCATGCACTCAACTTATACAAAACTTACCTAGAACTTATTCCACATATGCCAGCGTATTTGCAGATTTTTTTTATATGTCGGCATACGCTTGTTAAATCGTCAAGGTGTGACAGGGGCTTTAAGAACTACCATCAGCAAGGTAGTGTTATTTGGGCAAGTTGTCTAGGTTAGCTATCATTGACTCACCAAACAGTTCCGCATTTCTGTGACAGTACAACCCTACTGTTAGCTAATATAACATTTGGCCTAAAAGGCCACATGCTAGCCTATCTTTTCCTATGTTCTGAACAGTGATGACAGTTAAGCTAAATGCCTTTGTTCCTCATCTTTGCAAACAGTCGGACTCCTGCTGTGACTGACAGAGTGTGATTGTCAGCCGAAGCGTGACATACAAAGAGTCAGGGACGGGTTCCACTTCACAAGTTGATTAAATATAATCAACTGATTGTGGCAACAGTGTGAAAATATGATATGTATATTTTTAAAAGAGATGAAGTTCTCTGAATTTTGGCCCGTTTGTTGAGGATGGTCTCTCTGTGCCTCTCTTTCCAAGCCCCAAACTTTATGCCAGGTGACTGGCCCTCCCCTCTGTGAACCTGGTGGAGGTCTGTTCCTATTAAAAAGGAGTTCTTCCTCTCCACTGTCGCCAGTTGTTTGCCCATACGAGATGGCCTGGTCTTTAAGATTCTCTCCCAATATTGTATTTACTTCACAATATAAAGCAGATTGAGGTAACAGTTGCTGTGAATTGGCATTAAATAAATACTACTGAACTGAAATGAAAATGAAAACACCATTCAGTCATTAAAATGAGACAGCACATTATTGGTAAACTATATTTCCTGCCTAAATGGGATCAGAAATCTCAGCCAGGTGACCATTTAAAACTGATTCTG
This sequence comes from Etroplus canarensis, assembly GCA_015106775.1. Classification (NCBI taxonomy): domain Eukaryota; kingdom Metazoa; phylum Chordata; class Actinopteri; order Cichliformes; family Cichlidae; genus Etroplus; species Etroplus canarensis. The sequence continues at coordinate 5,493 of VUQH01039171.1, forward strand.
TTTTCTTACAGATGTGGGATTTAGGGCAGAATGTGAAAAACACACACATGCTCACATATTTACAGGCACAGATGTAATGGATTGCACTTGACGGCAGAGGAATAAAGTGAAAAACAGCAGTGGGAGCTGGCTTCGTTTCCACCCAGAGGGACTCCCCCAGCTTTTTGCTGCCTGGAGTTCAGCCCAGTGAGTGAATAAGTAAGTTTCAGGTCACAGGCCATTGCCTGGCTACTCATTACTGAAAGATGCATTAAATTCTCAGACGTAAATAATGTGGTGACTGCTGTGCGGGGCTCCACAGTTACCCAAAGGACCTGGCAGCCATTTTCCTTTTTTTCTGCTTCGTTTCTCTCTACACCACCCACCCTCTCTATTCGTTCGCAATGACCATTCATTGTCCCAGTTCAGTTTTGCACATGCTATGTAATTATTCCACTCCAGTTGCTCAAGGGAGAGAAGAGAGAAGGCTCATTCCTCAAAAGCAAAGCCCCACAGTCCTACCCACCCCTCCACCCAGCCTCCATCGCTCAGGGAAACCACAGCATCACTTGCAAGGCTTCACAGAAACGTGCAGTCAGCAGCTTCACCGGAGATGGAAAACAAGGCAGGAAATTAAACACTCATGATGTTCAGCTTCGCTCACACACATAAACATATCTGTTCACACTTGTACAATGGGTCATATTAATTATATTTCATTAAATTACATTTATTAATGTCATTCAGACATATAACATTTAACAATTAAGCGTATGGTTTTCCTCTTCAGTGTGGATACAGTAATGACCTCCTTTGCTTGCATCAGCGTCTCTTCGGACCTGATATTTAGAGTTTCAGTGAACAAATGCAGGTTCAACACTTAGAATCAACTCCTGATCTTTGATCTGTTTAGTTTTTCATAGAATACTGAGGGAAAACGCCTCACCTGGCCACAAAACTACTTGTCAGTCAACTGTGCCATTAATTTGGAACCTCTGAAAATGGCAGATTATGTATGAAAATGGCTGTAATTCCTAATTAGTTAATGTGAAACACCTTGAATTAAAGCAGAAAGTATCTACTTCAATCATATCTTAATTGTTTGATTTAAACTCCACTGTGGAGGTGCAAAATTACTAAAATTGTGTCATTGTCCAAATATTTATGGACTATTTTAAGGCTATATAAGCGTATTGAATTACTTTTTTCCCACAATCTTGTAAATTATTGTCTTTTTCAAACCTTTGCATGAATTATTGTGCAGTAAACTGTACTGGTTTCTATTCTAAGGGAACTGTGGTATTATACCTTGGTAATGTTCAGTTTGCGTTTTAAAGGCTAGCTTGATTACCAGCTGAAAACCATAATGCTACGACACGTTTTTACTTTATTATTATTATTCCAATTGAAATTTAAAACCAGTATTTTCTTGCCTAAATTTAGCCACGTGTGCGCTTCAGTCTTAAGTTTCAGAGCCCTGTGCTTTGTATGCCCACCATCCACCCTGACCACGTCACTACAAATATATATTTAGCGTAGCACCGCTTTCACTGGATAAAGCTGGATCACTGAAAATAGTCCTGGAAACCTTCAAAGCACTCAGCAGCACATTTTATACATCACTATTTGGCCTGCCATTTGCTGCATTCCAGTGTCTTTTCACTGTATTGCAGCATACCTCAAAAGTTAGGGAGGCTATTATGCTAACTGGCTTTATTGGTCAGAGCTGAGAGACGAGAAGCTCAATAGCACACATATGCACAGCCCAAACAAAAATACATTTGCTGGCCACTTTATTAGGCACATGGCCAACTGCTCATTAAATTAAATATCGAATCAGTAAATCACATGGCAGCAACTCAGTGCATTAGGCATGTAGACATGGTCAATATGACCTGCTGAAGTTCAAACTGACCATCAGAAGGTGTCATTTAAATGACTTTGAATGTGGTATTGCTGTTAACGTGAGATGGGCCGAGTATGTCAGAAACTGCTGATCTACTGGGATTTTTCAGCACAACTATCTCTATGGTTTACAGAGAACTCTCTGAAAAAATTGAAAACACCCAGGCAGCATGGTTGCTGCCAGAGGTCAAAGGAGAATGGCCAGAGTGCTTTAATAGGAAGGCAAAATGATACTGAAGGAACTTTTAGCTGTATATACACAGAAACTGCAGTAATTAAGCCTAAAACATCTGCGTGTAGTAGAAACTGTACAAAATACAGCAGGACAGAAGACAAAGCAGGAAAAGAGATTTTTTTTTTTTTTGAATGAAGTACCTCAAGAACAAGCGTTCAAGTTACATCAGCCAAGAGCCAATTATTGAATCAATGACATAATGAATATGTTTCAATTAATAAATGTCTGTGTTTGAGTGAATTTTTCATAAAGAGATTAAAATTTCTGACCTGAAAAGCCATGGTTTATAAGATTTTTGGTATAGTTCACTGACAAACACCTACTAAAAATAGGCCATCTCTTTTTTTTCCTGCTGTTGCTTTCCTTCGCATTGTCAGGTTTAATTACTTCAGCATCCATCAAAGAACATTTGCTGTAAACTTCAAACTTCTCCTGTTTGTGCCGAGGTTGCTATGTAACTGAGGGACCATTTGGATGCCACTTTTAATTTTTCCTTATGTGCTTTCTCTGGTTTCTCAAATGCAATTAGATCCTCTTGTTAATCCAATCTCCACCACCAATTGTCTGTTTGTTTGGCCATCTGCCGGCTGCTCAGCCTGCCTGCCTGCATTTCCACTGCAGACATGATGGCAGTAACACACATACAGTGCAGCACATCTGATGCGCCTGACTGTAAACACGATATACTAACAGGAGGTGACAAGAGTAAGTGTGCAGGAGCAAACTAAATCTGCTCAAAGACAAGGCGTGTTCATTCTGTAAGGAGTCGCTGCGGGTGCTCGCAAGCTGTTGTGACACTTGCCACAGAGACCCGACAAGATGGGATGCTTGTTCTTAAGCCCCTCATCTCTCTAGTCTCACATACCTGGCATTTTTTTCTTTTCTACCCTTTCCACTCCATTTTAATGCCCAGTGCTCATCCATTTTCAGACCTGATTATCCACTGTAGCAGGGCTGGAGCCTATCCCAGCTGACACCGGATCAGAGGATGGGATGCACCCTGGACAGTCCATCAAAGGCCTAACACAGGCAGACAAGCAACCCATCATGCTCACAGACACAGCTACAGCCCATTTAGAACCACAAATCAACCTAACATGCATGCCTCTGGACCGTGGGAGGAAGCTGGAGCACCTGGACGAAACCCACACTGGCAAAAGAAGAACATGCAGACTCCACACAGAAAGGCTCCGGGACCTGAACTTCCAAGTTTCCCACTCGTGAAAACAGAAAGTTACGCTGATCATGCTGGTGAACCGGGTTACTGTACTATTAATGCCTGCCAGGACACAAGGTTACACCTGTATGCCACGGCTCTAGTTCTTGACAGACAGTCTAGTTTAAGACATTTTATGCCCTGAATAAACCTGATAATCCTTAAACCTGCTCTAGGAAGAATAGCAGGTCTTGTGAAAATGGAAAAGTGAAAGTAAAATGACAAATGTGACCTTAACTTTGAGCGTACAGTAATTTAGTTGAAGACCTATTTTGGGGTTCATTGTCTGCAAGTTTGATTAAGAACTCACAAATACTGGAGGTGGAGTAGTGATTCTTGTGAACTGTGGACGGACAGAGGACAGCTGCCTTGCCACTGCATTAGCTTATTCATGTTTTGGCCAGATGAGCTGTAAACTGGCCATTCTCTTACATTAATAAATAACCTATCAAGAGCGTTACAAAACTGCTTGATTAAAACACATTTCCTTATACCCAAGTCCAGATCTTTAACATAGCATTGCTTCATCATAAATGTTTGTTTCAGTAGGCACTGAAAAATGATGAATAATTTATAATTATGAAAAATCATAATGGCATATCAATACAGCATATCCTTAGCTCCAGCTAAGTAGATGAAAATACTGGGGAAGATATGCACACACCTACTGCACGAGTAACATCCATATGAAGCTTAGGGAAAAGTTCAGAAAGGAAGATCTGTATTCCCTCTTCTGCTTACATTCCCAGGTGTCCAGGCTGTCATTCTCTTCCTTTCATCTTCACCACTTTCCCACACTGTCAAACCCTATTCTGTTGTAACCACTCTGACCCAATCATTTTATTGCTCACCATCTGTGAGCCAATCAGCCTCTGTTCCTTATGCTTTCAATTCTTGACTTGTTTGTGTGACCCACCTCTTCCCCATCCCCTCCTCATCCTGGTCACCCAGATCCTCTTCCAGATCTTCTCAGGCTTCATCACCACCTCCATCATCAGCGTCTATACTCCAGGGGGTCCATTCCTTCTTCCTAACATCACCGGAGTCCTCTCTGCCATGTTGCTGCGTTGGAGTCTAATGGCCAGCCTGATTGAGTCATATCTACACAGACTCAGTGCTGTGATTGCAGCCAAAGGTGCATCTCACTTTGACATGAAAGAAATTTTTTTCTTATATTGACCATGATTTCACTTATTAAAGCAATAAAAGGGTGAAACATCCAAAGGGGGTGAACCCTTTTTATAGCTATTTTATGTCATTAAGAAATCATAGAGAAACAATATAATTTATTTTTATATTTTGCAGGACTTGTAACCTGGCTTACTGGGCAGCAAAATCACAGTTTAACGTGCGTCTGAATATCAGCTGTGAATAATTAAGATTATATTTTTAAAAAAAACCTAGCTGTGCTCTACTTAATTTATCTCTCCAATACCCTTCACTTCTTTATTGCACAACTTAGATGAGGATAGCAGGTCTATATTCTCCAGAGACTCATGATCACTAACGTCTTTATCATCCATCAGCAGAGCAGCGGATGTGGACAGGCAGCGGCGCCAGCTTTAATTCATACAGCACACACAATTCACACACTGAAAACACACAGTGACAACCTCTTGAAAGCTCTCCTTTGTTTATGTGTCTGAACGTGTGATCACTTAATGAGAATGAGACCAAGGCTGTGAAACAGCGAACATAATGCAATGCATGAAGCAAGAGTTTGGTTTGCATGGTGTTCTTACAGTGAGTACATTCAGCACAGTCAGAGGTAGCAACCTTTTTTTTACCTTTTCAGAGAAGAAGAAGAAGAGACCAATTCTGATTTAGATAAAGTAAACGAGATGCCCTTCCTGACACGACCCTCCATGGTGAGAGGGGCGTGTCCCCACCTGGAATTGAACCAGAGACCTTTTGCTTCAAAGGCAAATGCACAAACCGCTACGCTACTGGATACAACTCTGCTCACTCTTTCACATTATTTCAACTCAAGGCAGAATTCAAATCACAGACACTGATAGAACACACACACACACACACACACACACACACACTTTTTACATGCAGCATGCAGTGAGGGACGTCTGTGAATAAGGCTGCCCATTACAGGCTCAAATGAGCAATGTGGGGGGGGTTCGATGCCTTGCTCAAGGGCACCTCAGCAATGCTCGGGGATGTGAGCTGGGATCTCTCTGGCCTCTGGTCCACCTCCACACATATCCAGGGCAAGGTCTTGAGCCAGCTGGTCTTGGTGAGCCACCAGGTCCAGTTCCGGACGGGTCTTGAGCCAGCAGCCCACAGCTCCCAGGCGAGACCTCTGAAGCCCTGAGCCATTGCTGCCCCCCATGACTGGTTGTGATGCCAACTGATAATTTATCTAAAAAGCAAAAACAAGAATAAATAGTAAAGCACATGGCATGGGTGAGTGATACATAGGTGTTGTCAGAAAATAGAAAAGAACAACCAAAGCAAAATCCAGAGATGTGGCTCCTTCTGTAGAATGAAGAGACAGACCTATGTAAGTTCTTGACAGAGCCCTGCTGCCTTCAGACCTCTGCAGGAGGAAACCCTGTAGAGCCAACAGAAAAAGGAGGGGCTGAAATATTCCCCTCCATAAAAACAAAGTTCCACTGAGAACCTTGTTTATAACAGATTAATCAAGTTACGATTTTACTGTGTATCCCCAAAAAGAAAGCCAAGGGGTTCAGGCATTGGTAGATATCGCTATCCAGTGCCATCATCTTTTTTCTGCCATATCCTCAAACACATACCGACTGCCATCTCAGTAACCCTGCTAATAAATGAGCAATTTAAGAAGATGTAGGGTAGACACGAGCATAAGAATGGAAACACTGACTTTTGCTGCTATATTGCCAGGCAATATACTTACAATTCAAACCCTGCTACAGTTTTCTACTATATCTTCTATGATTTCTGCACATAATTTTTCAAAAATTTGTGTGTCTATATCCTAGGTTGATACTTGCTGCTACATTGCTGTGCAATATATTTATTTATTTTCTTTTACCCTGTACACTTCTTATGTATATTTTCCAGACACAATTTTTCATATTGTTGGGTCTATATAGAGATCTTAGGTTCCTTTTCAATATATTTCTGTTTTTTCAGTAGCTATATTTATATGTATCAGCCCGATGACGAGTCAGTGCACCCAAATTTCATTCCAAATGAGCATTGACTGGTGTATGCTTAGAATGACAATGAAGCAATATTCTATTCTATTCTATTCTATTCTATTCTAAAAGAACCAGTGTTGGCAATCAATATAGACTTATTCTACAGGTTCATGGGACAGTGCATCAGTAATAATGTTGTCTGAGCCCTTGATATGGAACACATATAAATTCTATGGTTGTAGAAGCCCATCACATCAATCTTTGATTTGGGTTTTGCAATAATTTTACAAATGTAAAGGGGTTATGGCCTGTATACTGTATACAATCACTGGGAACACCCCAGAGCCAGTGCTTCTTTCTTAATGACTCAATAATTAAGTTGATGTTTTTTAAACTTCTTTAAAAGGAAGCTCACAGAGTAGTCTACACTAATCTCATTCTCCTGTAGGAGAACAGCTCCAGCGTGCACTTGACTGGCATCTCTCTGCAATTTAAAGGCTTGTCAGAATGTGGTGCCCTCACTGCTGGAGCTGAACAGAGTAGTGCGTTCACCCCCTCAAATATTTCATGACGTTTAGCAGTCCAGACAAGCTCTGCTCATAGAAACCCATACGTATATGAATTTCACATAAGAAAACACAATACAAAATGACTTTAAACCTGCCAGTATTCTGCAGGTGCACACACTGACTGAATGAGGTACACCTGCCTCATTTCACCAAACCTGATTGCAAGACATAATACCTCTGTTCATCTTACCACTGACCGAATATTTACAAGACCGTTTAATAAGGTTAGGGTGACCATATATCCCTCTTGCGCCCCATTGCACATCTTGGGACAATGTCCCACAATTTGACTGTCTCTGCAGAACATGCATTTTTCTTAAGTCTTAGTTTTAAAGCAGGGAAGGCGAGTGAAAGTGAGCCTGTAGATTTTGGTAAATATGATAGAAACAACTGCAAAGAAAATGAAATGGCAGTGTATACTGAGAGAAAGGGTTTTTGTCTCTTTTACTAGAGTTATTTTTCAATTCCACACAAGGGAAAATATGGCAGTCTTACTGAGGTCCAAAGATGGTTACCAGACAGAACAGCAGCCATTGCATGAGACCATAACAAGTATCTTCAGCTTCCTTTTATTCTTAATGTGTTTTCTTAGTAAGAGAGTTGGAAATGTTACATTCAAATATAATATATCTGGCCAGTTAAATGCAAAAAACCAATCTTGTAACCTGCAAAATTTCTTATATTTTTTTTAAGTTGGTTATGAAAAGTTGAGATAACCTCCCAGCATTGCTAACCTGTCCCACATTAAACACACAGAAGCCATCTATAAGAAAGGCCAGAGCCATCTCTATTTTCTGAGGTGACTCAGGTCCTTCAGTATCTGCTGGATGATGCTCAGGATGTTTATGAGTGTGTGGTAGCCAGTGCCATCCTCTGTACTATAGTGTGCTGGGGCAGCAGACTGAGAATAGGGGAAACCGACAGACTTAACAAACTGATCTTCTGGGGCTCTCCTCAGCTCTTTTCCAGGGTGGCGCAGCTGCCCCTTTGGTGGTCCTCCTTGGGCTCTCGTGCTTTGGGGGC
>VUQH01039172.1:0-12283 GCA_015106775.1 Etroplus canarensis
GAAATCTATGCTATATTATTAGATCTGCAATCTCCTTCTCTCTCCATTCTTAAGGCACAGTGGGAGAAAGACCTTGGGATGGATATAACAGATGAACTCTGGCAATCCATTCTCCATAGGGTACACTCTTCTTCTATATGTGCCAGGCATGGGCTCCTCCAATTCAAGGTCCTACACCGATTACATATCTCCAAAGAAAAGTTGGTTTTATCCGGGAGCTGACCCCCTGTGTAACAGATGTGGCGGTGTTTTTTTTGGGTTTTTTTGTTTTCTAAGCGTATATATTAATTTCCTTTAGGAATTGTGCATCATTGTTGTTGGTTGTTCTTTTTTTCTCTTTTTTGTTATCTTGTGGGGTATTGTAAATAATGAACAGCAAAGTACTGTATGCTCAAAGTTTTGCGAATAACATGCTGTTGTAATTGAAAATAAAATTATATTTAAAAAAAGAATACTTTATCAAATATATTAACAGCAAAATTTAAAGGATTTGTAACAGAAACATTCAGATCCAAAAATATTTATTGTACTGCATTTTTCAACTGTCAACTGGATTTTCTGTATTCTTTTTTCTCTTTGCTTGACATTTATAGTTTGTCATTCTTCCTGCCTTTCTGGTAATTTGGAGCTATTTGGAGACACCCAATGTCATTTTTTGTGGTCGATTCACATGTTATTGCTGTCATTTTGTGTCCCATTGTAGTTACGCAATAGCAACAACAATATTATTACATACATACATACATCATAGGTATTGACCACACAAAGTTTGGAAAAGATGCAGCAAACATATCAGCTCCTGCAGTGGTACATTTTTTAACTTTGATATTGGTCTTTGATTTCTTCCATCCACCCATCATATCTACTAGACAAATTTTGATGAAGATCTTACAACTGAATCAGTGCCTAGAGAAATTTATACTTAAGTTGCATTTTACCTTGACCTTTGACATTTTAATTATCATAGTGATTAACCTTACAAATATTGGTGAGGACCCAGCAGCTTAGTATGTTCCTATGTTGCTCCTGTGACCTTTGACCCCTTGACCTAAAAAATGTTATAAGTTCTTCTACCATCATAGTAATTGCATATACCAAATCTGGTCATGATCCAGCTGCCCAGTAAGCTCCTATGAAAGTAAGAATTTCGTGGATGAATCTGTTGGACCTTGACTTTTGACTCCATAATCTAATAAATGTTATTAGTTCTTCTACCCATGTGAGGTATTAACCACACACAGTTTGGTAAAAATCCAGCAAACAAGTCAGCACTTGAAATGGCAAGAAGATTTGTGATAGACGGATGGATCGATCGAAAACATCATGTACAATATGCATAACAAGTAGAGAATGTTAACACTAAGCTATAAAAACGAGTTTTCAGGAGTCTTTTAAAGCAAACCACAGATTTAGCTGACTCAAAACTGAGAAAGGCTGTTCCTAAGTTAACTACAAATTATGTACTGATCAGATGACTGGACAGACTGGCTGTTGGGATAAAGGTTCAGCAGCTCTGCTATATAAGCAGGGACCACGTAGGAATTTGTATTTACTATTTTTGTCATTGTTTTTCATCTCTTTATGGACATTTTGTGTCAATATGTGGTTAATTTGTAATTACTTCAAGGTAATTTCCACATCTTTTTAGAGACATTTTGTTTCCCTTTGGGTTTGTTTGTTTTGCATTATTCTTAAAAAAAGTTCTGGCACAGGGACCTTTTAAGTTTTCTTTTAAATTCCTTCAAGAAGCAAACCATCTAAAAACTCCACCAGGCACGTTTTTGTGGAGTTATTCTGAGGCATTATCTAAATGAACTTTCACTAGTTACCAGGACATGAGAACTGTATGTAAAGAATCACTAGAGAAATCTGATATAAAAAAATGTAAAAAATGCTTACTTTGCCCCAAATTAAAGTTTTTGAAATTTTTTTTTCCAACCACGTTTGCTGTTGCATGAAACACCTCACCAACGAGGCACCCAGAAGGCATCAGCTCCTCTCGAGTGACTGTGTGTTAAAAGTTTTAGCATTTTATATTTTTTATATTTCTTTGTGCAGGCTCTAATAGTGATTGTCCCAAACATGCTGGCTGAGGGATGCCAGAAAGCTTGTCAACTTCAGATATGTTAATACAGTCTTCGAAAATAATTACCTCCACCATGGAGGTTATGTTTTTGGTTTGATTTGTTAGTAATGTACTGGTATGAAAATTTTATCAGTGTTGGGCCCATCCAGATCTGGACAACATTTTTTTGGGATAGAAGTCTTTAACACTGTGTGATAAGACTGTACAGCTTTGGCAGAGATATAAGGTCTCTGACTGCTCTTGTTATAGCTGAGATTTGAAAGTTTATGAAAAAGAATGAGAACTGCATGTTCAAAAAGTGTGTTTTGATATTAAATTTTGATGCTGATAGAAGCAGTATGAGGAATTTTTAAGTGTATAGGGCTATAATCTCTGCTAAGATTCAGCCAAATGCTGCAAAGCTGATCAAACTGAATTTCACAGTGCAAAAGAATAACAAGTTAAAGCATACTGTAAAAGCAACTCGAGTTTCTTAAGGCAAAGAGATCGGATATTCTTTAATCACCTGATCTTCAGCCATTAGTGCATGCTTTTTACTGAAGACAAAACTGAGGGTGGAGAAAAATAGAAACAAGCAGCCACTGAAGGCAGTTGCAGTTGAGGCCTGGCAGAGCATCTCGAAGGAGGAAGCACTGCATCTGGTGACATCCATGGGTTCTAGACTGCAGGCAGCCATTGACTGCTAAGGATTTTCATCCAAGTACCAAAAATAATCTTTATATTTTAAAAAATTCGTTTAAAATGAAAAATTAGTTTTTCATATTACTTTTGGGCCTCTTTAAATGGGGGAATATGTATCGAAATGGCTGTAATTCCTAAACAGTTCATGGAATTATTTTTTAAACCCCTTGAATTAAAGCTGAAAGTCTGCAGATCAGTCACATTTTGACTGTTTGACTGAAAATCCTCCATGGTGGTGTAAAGTGTCATTGTCCAAAAACGTATGGCCCTAAATGAAATATTTATTCCATTTAGGATTGTTTTGTTTTTCATGATGGTGTCACTTTAATCAGGATGTTATATCATGCTGCGTTCCTACTCATCGTTTAGCAGACATAGGTCATAGCAGCAGTCACTTTAAAACTCTCACTGTGAGATGTATGACTGTTTTGGCCATGACCAAAGATATTGTCACAATTCTTTCATATTGGAAATCTATGCTCTGGGACAGTCCAAATTCCCCTGAAATAACTCCTCTGGCTTTTTACCGGAATCAAATCAGATGAGGTGTACCACAATAGCAACCATTTCTAAAAGGACTAGAGGCCTTCAAATATACTTCTAGCTGTCTTGTCTCATAGCTTATTTATGGCAGTGTGACCGCTGGTTGCTACACTTGAGTGGTGTTTCACTGTAAAGAATAACAAAACCACGAACACAAACCACTTACTTGATTCCTGGGACATCACATGTGTTGGGCTTTGACGAATCATCCTGAGAAGAAAATGCAATTGTGAGCTTCAAATCTTGCATCATCAGTGTACACTCTATAGCCCTTCCCTGTCCCATTGGTACCTTCTTGTCATCCCACAACTGTTTCTGTGCATCCTTGTCTGCACTTGGCTCTGAATTCTCCGTCCCAGGCACTGTTAGCAGCAGTACTAATTAGTGAAACAGCAAGACACAGTTGCTTGCCATGACAAAATACATAACAATTCAAATCAGTGCAAGAAATGAGTCATCAATATCTGAGCCAGTCATGCAGAATATAGTGCTGTGCACTAGATTCAAGAGTCTAAAAATAGAAGGTGACCACCAGACAGACTGAATGGATGCCAGCTAATCTTAGCTTCATTTTATCAGAGCTTCACACATAAAAAGACATAATCAATGGATAATCAGTTTATTATCGATTTTCCTCTCTAGATCCTCCTGAATCAGCTTCATTCAGAGATGTTACTTCTCTACAGCTGGCTGAGGACTGAACCAACATGGTGAAACACTTCTTTGCTAGAGATCAGTATCCACTTACTTTATAAATATTTCACTAAGAGTCTAGATCTACTGCTGTGTGACACCAACCCTTTATGTCTTTTGAGGGTTTTGGCAAACATCAGTACATTGGCCATTAATAAATAAAAGCAGCTCGGTGTCTTTGTAACTGAATCTTCCCTTACCTCGTTTAGGTTGTAGCTCCTGTGATCCCCCAGCAAAGACCTCCTGGGGCTTTGGATTCATGGCGCTCTGGTGTAAGGCAGAGTCTGAATTTGTCCTGTATATGACAGAAAGATGTGATTTGAGCAAAACTGCTGCCAAATCTTGAATCATGGGATAATTCCAGTTCTGCAGCATCAGATCCATTAAAAATCTGTTCCAAACCTTTATTTCCCCATCATAACGCCCACTAGGTGGCCTTCTGTGTGGTTGGTTTAGTTGGGAAATTCTGTGTTAACTAGGCTGAACAGAGTAATGCCACCTAATCTTTGAAAAGTGCACTGTACCTGGCCATGTGTCCTAGTTCTGAGTTTGGCAAATGGACAAAAGAAGGTGGCTTACCTTCTCCAGCTAGTGTCTGGTGGTGGGGAGAGGTAAACTGAGCTGTAAGGACAGCTGTCAATGTGAATTTAGTCAAGGGTAATACATTTCTAAGCAATAAAAATAAAATGAATTGGATCATTTAAGAACATTTTATAAATAATGAATAACCACACAAGTGTTATTTTTCATATCTTGTTATCTAATAGAGGAATACATTTGACATTCTTGTCAACTGTGCACACTACATCTCATTACATTGTTCAATATCAGACTGTCAGTACATGCAGTGGAACAAACACTTTACTCGTTCGCTCAAAATCCGCTCAACAGTATTACTCTCAGACGACATCCAGTGATTTCAATTATCTGATGGAGAGGTTCGTGCCAGGTGGTGCTTTTATTGACTGGTGAAGATTAAAGACATTGCACCTCACTGTGTGTTACTTTTAGGCGGTTGTAACTAGTGAATTTCTCCATTGTGAGATCAATAAAGTTCTATTCTATTCTATTCTATTCTATGAACAGTGATTCTTTTGGTTTCAAACAGCGATCATTGTTAACCGGCACGTTGGCAATTTCTTGTAATGTCATAATGACCATACATAAAAAGACATGACTACCAAACAACAGAGTTAGACTGAGATAAAAGAAAGCACCTTCAACTGCTCCCTTGTATTTCCCCAAGGGGTCGCCCCAGCAGTAGGCTGAGATAAAAACAAGAAAAAGAAAAAAAATCTCTCTAACTGGATCAGGAATATCCTCCATTCCAACTTTTCAGCTGGATTTGTTCAGTAACCCAGAAAACTAATAGGCTCAAAGAGCGAAACAGTTCCACTGTTGTTCTGTACAACAGTGGAAGCAGTTATACTCCTTACTTAAGCCAATTGATGCTATTCAAGTCTCAGCTATGCAGCTGAGATAAATATTCTTTCCACAAAGTTTACATCCCCACCTCAAGTTCACATGATTAACAAGTTTATCGTTTCAAACAAGGATGCACTGATATGTTGACTTTCTTGACTGATAGTGGCCTGTCAGCAAATAAGGTCACATTTACCACTATCAGTGGCTGATGTTTATCTGTTGTGTCTCATATCAGTTTTACTGGCTAAATGTTTACAAGTAATCCAATGAAGAGCTAAAAGACTTCATTTCAGATAATGTTTGTAATAAAAGAAGACTGGAAAATAAATAAATAAATACATACATACATACATACATACATACATAAATAGTTCCTGAATTTCAATATCATTGTCCTCATTCTAAATGTACTATATATGCATCACACAATCTCATGGAAACAACTCTGTCTGTAGACAAGGACAAATTAAACAACCAAAAGCTTAAATTAAAACTAGTGACAGGCTAAAAATAGACTAAGATGCAGGTCTGGCCCATCGCGTTGAAGCAGATTGGAATCAGACACGAATCAGGATTTTGAATTGAAATCGGGCCAGAATAATAACAAAGTGAGAGCCCTCATCACCACGCACTTCAAGTGAAAGGATATCTGGCGTCCATGTTTGTCGACTGTCAATGGCCGGCGATGAGGGGATGTGATGCGGTTCCGGTCACGGTAAACACGTTCCACCAGCCCATGGTGCCTGGTTGTCCGACTGGTATCCAGCACCGAGTTCTAGAGTGAACACACCAGGTGAATGAGGCCCCCCAAATATGCTTACTTCCACAATAAAACTATGTCTTAGGATAATGGCTAAGGATTAATGGTGCAAATGTGTTTGTTTCAAAATGAGTCAAGCCATGGGCCCCCCATACTGATGCTTGAGTTGGCAAATGTATTAAAAATGGAAAGCCATGACAAGCAATGGTATACTTTAAAATTTAGGAACCAAATTACACAGCAGAGTAAAAATGCTGTAGTGCACTTCTTCTTCTTGTTCACACTTGAACCCTGATAAAACCTGAGGAATTATGCAGCTCGACCACAAGGTAAGTTCTAAACACTTTACTGCTGCATCACAGCATAAAATAAGTCTGCGGACTTTCTTAAACGGCTTTACAGGGAATTCTCTGTTTTGGGTCAATCTTTCACCAGTACAACAGACACCTGAAACCTTGTATGTCCAAAATTATCACCAACAGCTGAGAAAGGTACACTGGTCTAGAACAAACCATACCAGCCGAGAGAGGCCAAGGGCTCACCTGAAAAGGCAGGTCAATGTTGCCATTTCCAATCTGATTGACATTGGGCAGTGAGCCTCCATAGTACTGTCCACGATTCTGCCCTAGTTGCAAATACTGGGTCTTCTGTAACTGCAACTGTGCAAAGTAAAATTGCATGAAAGCATGAGTGAATGACTGATCTGATACACAAAAAAGAGATGCTAAAAATGAATGGTGCATGCCAGACCACAGTGGTGATATGAAAGACTAATGAACTGACAGATGAAACGTGATGGGCTACGCAGATGTGGATAATCTAGAGGCAGACAACATCATTCATAGCAAATGAAAAACAAAGTAAATAAATCACACTGCTGATGTGAATGACACCTGACTGACACCTGGTGTTTTTACAGTCAGACTTTCCATGTAACACGCCTGACTATTACATTAACCACACAAAATCAGTCACAAAAGTCGTGTACGTTATTAAAAACACTGTGATGGAAAGCCTCTTAATTGAATGAACTGCAGGAAGATAGATGATCAGAACTAATGCAATGGATGGGTGTTTGGATGGCAACACAAAGAAACAGGCAGAAACCATAAAACTGAGTAATAAATTCAATTTTTCCCCTTGCAGTAAATAACAGTGCAGCTCAGGTTTACACTGACACAGCGTGGTAAGTGGGCATCATTTCCAGCAACTGGACCAACAATTAGCCCCAATGTTTCCTGGCAACAAGATATTTTGAGGTGAACAGCTCTGAAACATTAAGCTGATTCATTGATTAGTTGATCATCAAAAATTGCAAATAATCCCCAACAATTATGACAAGTGAACTTACAAGTTTTAAAAAAATGCACTCCTACTTCAGCTCCAAATTTGTTAAAATTTGCTTCTTTTTTTGTTTTATACTGACCTTAAATGATTATCTTCCATAACATCTGAACCAGGGACTTTGACTGAGTGTTTGTGAGTGTGTTGATTACTTGATGCTATAAAATGGGAGGGAAATAGTCATCATAATGTCTCAAAGCTAACCTGTCAGTTTATGTTCCACCTTCATCTACTGTCATGACCTTTGAGTAGTGACTAAAAGGATGAGGTTGCGGATAAAGGCAACCAAAATGAGCTTCCTCCGAAAGGTGGCTGGGGGCTCCCCTAGAGATAGGGTGCCATTCAGGAGGGGCTCAAAATAGAGCCGCTACTCCTCCATATCGACCAAGTGCCAACTGAGGTCGTTGGAGTATCTAGTTAGGACGCCTCCTAGATAATGTGTTTCGGGCATGTCCAACCAGGAAGAAGCCCTGGGGCAGACCCAGGACACGTTAGAGAGATTATGTCTCTCACCTGGCTTGGGAATGCCTCTGTGTCCCCCAGGAAGAGCTGGAGGAGGTGGCCGGGGAGAGGGAGGTCTGGGCATCACGGCTCAGGCTGCCAAACCCGGATAACCGGCAGAAAATGGACAGATGGATGGATGGATGGATGTCCCATAGGTTGCAGAGATATCTTAAAATTGTGTTCACCCATCAGTTGCAAACCCAGAAGACAAACCGCGAAGTGATAAGTATTTTGACTGCTCGCCAGTGGACTTAAGCTCAAGACTGAACAACTGAGTTGACTTTATGAAATAATCACATGCTGCAGTTAAAGTGGTTAAAGCAACTACTGTTGTGAGCAAGTTGCCATTCACCTGTTACTAAGGACAGAGTAGTAAAACGAGACATGTGATCATTTAGTAAGCGCTACCGGGTAATGTTAGGGCTACCTTCTGTGTCCTGTCATAGTGAATGAGAAAAATCACAGCTGGCAAACATCTGTTTGGCTAATCCCACCGACAAACCCCACCAACATTTTCCCCATTTCGCGGCTAAACTTTCCTGACATGTTATAATGCAGTCACTAGCATGCCAGATTTGTCTATGAGCTAACGAGATGTCAGCAGTGGCTGCTCACGCCAGCCACAGGCAGAGAAAACAGGTGCACATTATTCACAGCTCCGGCAGGCTAGCGCAGCTAGTCGCTGCCGTTGTGTCTGAATAACGCTGGCACGTTCTGACAGGCTGGGGGGGGGACATCATACGGTGGCGTTGCCACTGATGCAGCAGAGGACGCTAATTTGAACTTTAGCTACTTAGCATCCCAGCCTTTCAGATAGCTCTCCGCAGTGGCCGTTAGCTGCCAAACAGCGATGCAACGAAACGTAAACATCCGCTTTGTGGAAGGCTTACCCGCGCAGCTCTGGTGATGTTCAGGTCTTTCATCACTTCTTCAAAGGCAGCGGTCTCTTCCGCCTGTTTCTGATTATGCAAAGCGATTTTTTCGCTAAATTTGCGAGGATTATTAGAGGACGCCATCTTTCCCTCTTCTTCTCAATGGAATGTTACGCTACGCGCAGCTTCTGGCCCACCTGCTCGTCATCACGCACGGTCAGCGTGTCCGTTCATGTTTCTCGCGTTTTTTGTTTTTTTCCTCTCCTTCAACTATTGCCAGAGTTTGCGGCAGGATGAGTTGCAGATAAAATAAGCATAACCACAGGGGACTCTGTGTGCCCCAGATGGATGATATAAATAGTTAAATAAATAATTTCACATCAAAGGTAAAGTATTAATAGTATCAAGAAGAATACAGTCAATGCAAAATGAAATAGTAGGCACATGAGGCATCAGTGAAGGCGTAATGGGTACGATACTGCAAAGCAGTGCATGAACTGTGCAGAAATGTATGTTTTACATTAAGTAAACATACTCATTATCTGACAAATATACTATGGAGTCCAAAGTACAATACTTGCCTCCAAAATATAGCAGAGTAGAAGGAAAAAGTAGCATAACATTAAAATACAAGTACACTAAGTCTGTACTTTAGTAAAGTACTCAAGTAAATGTACTAAGTTACATTCCTACTCATCTTATTAACAGTGCTCAAGTCCAGTGGGGGGGCGAGAATGCCATCTCATGCCCCCTGTTAGACACACTTCTGGCAGAATATTTATCCTGGAGTACAAGAAGTGAAATTCTGATATCATTTTTCTTTCCTTTCGCCTCACCTGAGAATCCAATTTCACCTGTATATTATATATCTTGCTTGAATTAATTTTTATGCCTTTTTCTTTGCACCCAAATAGGTTAATTGCACCCTGAATAGGTTAATTTTATTAGTTTCTACAGCTACAGTAGCTTTTCTGGCTTTTGCAAAATTAATTAAACAGCAGTGAAGAGAAAAAATAAGTTTAAAAAATCACACGTGTAAATATTTAATAAACCTTTTTAAAAACATCATACCACAACTCTTTGCATTAATCAAATGATTAAATGCAGAGCTTGGAACACTCTTGTAGTCTGAATATGAGGGAACTTACAGCTCACCACCACATTAATTAAGGATACAAATTTTATGCTGTTATGTGACTTTAAATTATGTTTTAAAATTATTCTATCACCCTTGTTTATCATTTGGAAAACTAAAATCTCACTAGCAATAACAACCCTCAGAAGATCCCTGGACTTGCAACACAACTGGCATGAGAAAGTAGAGAAGGGAAAATAGTTGATGATCCAGCCATCCATTTTCTTCCAGAGGCCAGAGGCAGGGTACACCCTGGATAGATCTCCAGTCCTTTACAGGACTATCACAGAGAGACAACCAACTATTCATGCTCACATTCACACTTAAAGCCAATTTAGAATCACCAATTAACCTAACAAGCACAGGCATAGGGAGAATATGTAAACTCCACACAGAAAGGCCCTAGCTGGCCAGCACATGAATTGGAACCCAGGACCTTCTTGCTGTGAGGTGACAGTGCTAAACACAGCACCACCACGGTAGCCTAACCGAGCCAAGCCAGCCAACTAAAATTAAGCTGGCCAAAGTGCTGAACATTTAAATTACATGAAAATAAATAAAACTAAAATACATAAACTATAAAATGCATAAAAGTGTAAAAGCAATAAAAGACAATAAAGAACAATCACAATAAATTCAACATGGAAATAAAATCAACTCAAACTGGGTCAAAAGTCAAGAAGAGGTGGGTTTTAAGAGGAGATTTAAAAATCATCAGGGAGGAGGCCTGTCTAATATGCAGTGGTAGCAAGTTCCACAAATTGGGAGCTGCCACTGCAAAAGCCCTGTCCCCTTTGAGCTCTGAGCGTCCTCGGCACGTCCAGGAGCTGCTGGTCAGTTGACCGGAGTGACCGGGAGGGGGAGTGGACATATAAAAGCTTAGACAGGTAAGGTGAGGCAAGGCTATTCAAACAAATAAAAGAATTTTAAAATGAACTCTAAAACAGACAGGCAGCCAGGGCAGTGCACCCAAAAAGTCAACTAACTGATAAAATTGCAAAAAAAATAACTATAATTCAAGTCATGAATTTATTAATCAAAGATATAATTTACAGATTGACAATAAAAGCAATTGTCAGTGGCATCCCAAAAGAAGAGAAGTATACCGTAAATGGCATTAGTTAAAATTTCACAGTTATTTCCCTGTAAGTGGATGTTGGAGTGTGTAAAGAAACCAATAGTTCCACCTTTAATAATGCAAGGTAGAGCTTCAGTAGTGGTGTTGTGCAAACATAGCATCCCACCAAGATAAAAATAAAACAAGGATCCAATGGGTATTTTTAAAGCATGACACACCTTTAATAAAGGATGCACATAAAGCTACATGTGTACATTCCCCTTTGACTACAGCAATTTCCTTTATATTGCACTTTGACAATGTAATGTGCTTTCAGTGGTACAGGTAAGAACAAGACAAAGCCACACTAAGGCAGACAGGAGACAGTTTTAAAATTGAGGCTTCACACCATCACATGAATAGTTCAAATAAAAAAGGTTCCTTCTTTCTATTAAAAAAAGTAGTCATACTGATAATATCAGCATTCGATATCACATCAGCCTCTTAGCACCATTGTAGGAGAAAAACTATATAAATCTTTTTTAAAAACTCATAATACAGAGCCAAGGGAGGGCAGTAATATTAAAAATATATAATTTTCAAGATTAAAGTTGTGAGTTTACAAGAAAAAAAAAATCACTGTTTAGGGCCCAATAATATCTGAGATTATATATAGTCATACATTTGCCAGAAAGACTGAGAAATTTGCTCAGGATAAAGTCACAAATTTACAAGAAAAAAATCTCAGGTAAATATTTTTTTTCAAAGAGCCACAATGCTTCACTCTGCAGGGCTCAATGAACCTCACCACGCATCATCTCCCTGTAGTGAATGACCCAGACAAATTAAAGCTTGATTCGCAATCAGGTTTAACAAAAAAAAAAAAATGCTTGTGATTTTAAACCACAATGACCACATTCTAAAGCATCATACTATCAACAGACACACTGCTGATTAGAACTATTTAGAAGAATAAGTGTTTGAATTAGTTCTTTTGTGCATCAGGAACTCAGTCATACAAGAGCTCATACACCCCATTGAGCCACTCACTAATGTATACTCGTGGCCTTGCAAAGCAAGACGATGTAGTTTTTTTTGACAAAAAATATGATTTTTTCCTCTTGCAAATTTAAGGTTTTTTTTTTGTAAAATTCTGACTTTAATACTTTAAAAATTCTGAGTG
>VUQH01039173.1:0-13259 GCA_015106775.1 Etroplus canarensis
ATCGTGGTAATTTAGGAAAAATCCGTAAAATAATGGTATTTTTCTGCAGAACTCTTTACATTGTCACTTCATTGAAGGTGTTTGATCGTGGTAATTTAGGAAAAATCTGTAAAATAATGGTATTTTTCTGCAGAACTCTTAATGAAAATTTCTGTAAATGTAATGTATTTGCACTTGATTTGAATTAGGATATTTTACTTTAATTTTACGGTTTTTGTTTGGCAGCCGTAGCTGCCAGTCATTTACCGTTTTTTTACGTTTTTTTTTTTTACAGTGTAGGCAATGTTGCTTGAGGGCTCAAAGATCACATGCAGTCACTGGTGGCATCTGACTTTGCCCTTTACACTTTGACATTGAGCTGTCTCCGAATCCTCTGAATCTTCTCATAGCATTAGTCACTGTAGATCAAATCAAATCAAGTTTTATTGTCATATACACAGTAAGGAAACACATTTCCCTGTGCAATGATATTCTTACTTTGCTGTCCACAATGAACGCTGAATACTATAAAATCTGCATATAAAAGTAAAAATATACAATAAAACAATTTAAGAGCAGAGTGCAACATATAATATAAGAAATATAAACATAAACTATGAAACACTGTATATATTATGCAGAAAGCAGTAGGAGAAGGTGTGCAATTGTGCATGGCAACTAAAAGGTGATAGTACTGTATAATAAGACAATTAAGAGGGCAGCATGTGACAATTGCAATAGAAATATAAACATAACTATGAAATTATGTACATATTGTGTAGAAGGTAGTAAAAGTATGCATGGCAACTGAAAATGTAACAAAATACAATAAGACAATTAAGACAATTTGAGAGGGCAGTATGTGACAGATACAACAGAAGTATAAATAAAAACTACGAAATTATTTGTAAATATTATTAATACATATTGTGCAAAAAGAAGATCTTAAACCATATGTAGATTTTAAACGACCTCAGTTCTCTGCAGTCTCGTGTTAAGAAGTGTTCCTTTTGAAGATACTCTGACACATTTTGGCATAAAGTGTTGAGCCATGACCCATCCTTGCTTGAAAGACTGGGCCTTTGATGGATGCTACTTTTAAACCCAATCATGATACCTGAGTCTGCTTAATGCTGAGTCTTCCAAACTGCATTTAATTGAATATTCTGTGCACTTTTAAGTTTTATTTGAACTCTTTCCCAACTTGTGTTGTGTGTTGCAGCCATCAAATTCTAAATGTGTGCATATTTACAAAATACAATTAAGTCTGTCAGTAAAACTATTAAAAATCTCTTCTTTGTACTTTGTCAGTTAAATAAATGTCAATTTAAATGAACATATCAGAGTTGTTTTTATTGCATTTTGGAAAATAACTCAGCTTTTTCAGAAATGGGGTTTTTATGTTACACCACTCTTCTGCATGAACATACTTGGTCAATGGAGATTTAACTCATTTCAGTTTCAAATTTAATTCACTTACAGTAAAAGGATTCACATGTGGTTTTTCCACTTTTGTAAAATATAAGTATATTTGTAATTAGTGGCATTTATAGTGTGAGACAGAACACTTTACATGAGCACGTTATACCATACAAATCATATTTGTGCAGAGCAGCAATACCTTCATACTGACAATCTCCTGTTCTGCTGTACAAAGATGTTCATCCGGATTCTGATCTGTAAGAGAGGTATTTGACCAATCTCATTTTTTCAGACAGTTTTCACTTTGTGACATGGAAAGTTGTCATCAGAAGATGGTATAATGTGCCTGTATAGGGATATGCATGGCAATAATCAAACCGTGACTAGCTAGTATTAAGGGACCCAAAATGTGCCAAAGCAGCATAGCACCATCAGCAGCAGCAATGTGTATACAAGGCAGTTTGGGTTCATGGATTACTGCTGGCAAACTCTAAGCATACTATCTGCAGCTTCAATAGAATCAGAAAATTATGTAGCTACAGTTTTTTTCTGTCTTCAACTCAGATTTCTGTTCTTCAAAAAGAACCTGATGAGTCTTCTGCTGTCGTAGCCCATTGCTCAAAGGTTGAGTTTGTCATTTCAAAGCTGCTGTTTTGCTCTGCACAGCTATAAAGGGTGGTTATCCAGAGAAATAAATTTCAGCATGACACAGCCACAATGAGATTGCGTTTTCCCACATTCTGATATGAACATTATCTGACTAGCTGATTTCTGCGAGATCTGGCATGCGTGTTTCTCAATAAAGCAAATGGTTCTTTGGCATTATCATTAATTTATCTTATTCTGATTGTGCCCTCTTTATTACTTTCAGAATGTTTTATTAATCCCAGGGGGACATTGCATAAGATACATTACATAATATATCTGGTGTTGTATGCTCATATTCATTCATTTTGGTGTATGTAGCATGTTTCCATGATATATACACTGTAATGGTTCCAAAGCAGTGGTTTGCATATGAAAGGACCCCGGTTTGCAATTAAGAGGAGACATCAGCCCAGCCTTGGGGTTCAGAAGTCAGTGTACTCTCACTACCAGTCCCAAGCCCGGATGAATGGGACAGTTGTGTCAGGAAGGGACAACTCACAGATGTAGATTAATATGCTGTTGCAACTCCTTGGAGGAAAAAAGGGAACAGTTGAAAGCACATTCTTTTGATGTGTATAGCATATTTGAGACAGTGGAGATGCATTTTGTATCCAGGCATAGTTTTTGAAACTCTCTTCCACAAAATTAAACATTTCTGATTGCCTGCATTTGTCGCAAAAATTGTAAAGATCTTTCGTCCAAAGGGAGTAAATACTAATATGCTAATGCCTTCAAAAATCTTATCATAAAAATCTGTTTTCCCCATGTCCCTTCTTGTGTAGTTTTCCATCTGCACTCAACTTGTGATACAGTAGATTATTAACGAAAAGACCTAACAATTCTTTGGCCTACATCAACTCAGCCTGATTGTAATTTTGCATGAATTTAAGTGGCTCTGCTTTTTGAGTTTTAAATCAAAAATGGTCATATAGCACCACTGTGTAATGCATTACATACGCATTATGCATGAAATTTGATCATGATGAAAAGCAGGTATGGAAATATATATATTTTCTCAGAGGACAAATTTTGCATGCAGGTGTCCCTGTAGTGTAGCGGTTTACACATTTGCCTAACAAGCGAAAGGTCCCTGGTTTGACTCCTGGTTGGGATATAAGCCTCTCTCACCGTGGAGGTTGGTATGAGGAAGGGCATCCAGCGTAAAACCTCTGCCAAATTACCAATGCAGATTAATCCGCTGTGGCGGCCCCTTGGGGGGGAATACAAGTGAGCAGCCGAAGGTACACACTACACACACACAAATTTTGCATGCAATTTCACACATCCACTAGAGGTCGCTTAAGTTCAAAACATAACAGTAGGCCTTTGTTTCAGAAGCAAGCTCTGGGGTTGGTTCTGTTTGAGGATAGTCTCAATGTTAGGGTCAATTCATTATCTCCTAAGTATCAGTCTCAAGATATCACTGTTAGCTGCATATCAGTGTTCACACAAATCAGAAGTCATAAACCCAGCCTGCAATATGGAAGGGGGTTGATAGGTGGGCCTGCCTGTTGCACTATAAGAGGCTGGCTGAATTCTGTTACTGGCATCATCTTTAAAAACGTTAAGTGCTGGTAGATTCCACACGGTGCAGTGGATTTACAATGCTGCTCACATCTCTTTTATTTCTATTTGCATCTTATGTGAAGATTACATCGGGGGCAGGTATGTTCTCCATAAAAACAAACAAATTCATTAAAATCAAGGGTTAGGGTTAGGGTTAGCCCTAAACCTAACCCTAACCCTAACCTGACTAATTGGGCATTTTTGGATTCAGGAATTAGTTCAATGATATCAGACATTGAAATAATGATATTATAAGACTGAGAATGTTCAAAAATTATTTCCTCATAATCTACAGATGGATGATTCTTATTTTACAAACTCGTTCTTTTAGATTGGTGCTACCAGTCACAAGTTACATGCAATCACACCTGCGCAGGTAAATTTTAAAACAAGCCACACAAACAGTTAAATTTAAAAAACATTTAAAAAAAAAAACAAATTTGTGTTAGTAGAGGCTTTTATCTTCCTTCTCTCACAGGTCCAGAGGTATGGAGACTGGCTTTGTTAAATTGTGGTGGCAGATCTCAGTCTCCAATTAACATCGTTACAAAGAAAGTGTTACCAGATGAACGCCTCACTCCTTTTCACTTCACTGGCTATCAGCAGACTTTTCATGGGAACCTCATAAACAACGGTCACACTGGTATGTCTTAATTATAACTGTTTGAAGTGGAAATTTTAGTGAAACAATGATAATAATAAATCAGTGCCAGTGCTATTTTCATTTGGCTGTGCAGTGCCATAATATAATTACCACAGTTGTAAATGATACATTTAATCATCTCATAAGGAAGAAGAGGTGGTAAAATGGGAAATGACAGCCCAGAATCACATGTAATAAAAATAACTAACAAAACAGGTCATGTGCAAAGGCAAAAAAACTTGACTGCAAAACTTGAAAAGCATTTAAATTGTCCTTTGTAAAGTTCATTAGGAGGACTGTCTGTGGAGAATTTTCTAATTGTTATATTTATTCATTTCTGAATCATGACTCATTCTAGTTCAGCTAGATTTGCCCTCCAGTGTACTAATTGAAGGAGGAAATCTGGATTCAGCCTACAAGGCTATTCAATTTCATCTGCACTGGGGCAAAGATGGAGGACCAGGCTCTGAACACACAATTGATGGAGAACAGTTTCCTATGGACGTATGCCATAAGCTGATAGAAATTTTATTGATGCACTGTTTTAAGATAAATCAAAATTACACTCAAAATATTGACTCAATATTTATGTCATCTGTAGATCCATATTGTGCACATAAAAGAAGAATATGAGTCTTTATCCGAGGCTGTAAAAGACCATACGGGCGTGGCTGTTCTTGGATTTTTATTTCAGGTATGATGATACAGTCAAGGTTCAATAAATGCAAAGACTGTCCTGCAGGTCATACCAGTTTTCATCCACAAACTGTACCTTTGGACTATCCCTTGAATTCTCACCAAGGAGTCACCACAGCTGATTAAGCCGCACTGGTAATTTGGCAGAGGTTTTATGCCAGATGCCCTTCCTGACACAACCCTCCATGGTGAGAGGGCCTTGTGTCCCCACCTGGAATCAAACCAGGGACCTTTGGCTTGTTAGGCAAAGGTGCAAAACACTACATTAATTGGACACTTCAGTTTTCATCCACAACTGCACACAAAATCAGTGCTGTGCTTGCCAGATCACCTGGTATCAAAGACTCTATACAGACACTGGGACCAAAGAACAGGACTTTACACTTGTAGAGGAAAGTGTAATTTTGTCCAGGTGATAACTAAAATCAGGCTGTGGCAAATGAAGTTTAGGAACTTTAGGTGACTTTATCTAGAACTGACCTCCTTTTGGTCAAAATGTGAAAGAAAAAGTAAAAAAGATCAAGAAACACCAAAAATAATTAAGCAAGAGAAACATTGTGAAACAGGCCAGCAGACCAAATATTGCAGGTGTTTTCACTAAGAAAACATTTCAGAGCCGTTATAAAGTTCATCTTCCTTAAAACTATGCAGATTTAAGATAACAACAAGAAATAAAACTTTTAAAAGGCTGCAGTTCAGAACTACTAATGCTGTATTGTATTTAATAAAACCTGTAAAAGACATCAATTCAAATGCTTCAGAAAACTTCCCAGGGACTCTGCCTTTGTCATCAGCACAAAAAAAATATCAAACAGATCAAAAACTTTAAAAAACATGGCTAAAAGTATAACAATCAGGGACTGAGCAACCCCTCCCCCAGCTGCTGAATGATTCCGCAACCTGTATGATTTAAGCTTCAGCTTATGTTTGAATAAAATCATATAATCTATGTTGCCTTAAGTTTTACAAAGAAAAAAAATAAACATTTAAATTCAGCATGATAACTAACATTTTATTCTTCATTTCAGGAGTCCAAGTCTGCAAATAAGAAGTATGATCCCCTCATCACTGCTCTGAAATATATAACACAACCCGGTAAGTGGTTTCTGTGGAAAGGTGATGATGTTCACATCCAAATAGAGTCCCATAATGAGTAGCTTTTTCAAGTATTATCTAAAGTGTAGCTATTAAGTAACACAATGTCATAAAACACCTACACCTGCACAATAAATTAATTACTGTAGAACAGTCAAAAACTGCTCCTTGAACCATTATAATGTCTAATGATGGTTTTCCTCTTTTTTCCCCAATTTCATCAAACTAGAAAAGAATACAACATTGATGGGCATATCCCTGGACATGTTCATTCCTCCTGAAAAGAATATGACCAAGTACTTTCGCTATGACGGTTCACTCACTACACCTGACTGTGCTGAAGCTGTAGTCTGGAGTCTGTTTGAAAGCACTATTCCTCTCAGCAGGAATCAGGTAATTATTTTTGCAACATTATAAATCTACCAAATAGAGGAAGGTAATAAGTCAAATGTACTAGTTAAATTAAATTTAGCCTAAAGTGTGACACAAAGGCATTGTGGGAAACTTGCTTTTTTGGTCTGAAAATGTACCCATTGTTACACATTTTTCTTTCCCTGTAGTTTCATTCAAAACCACCATAAACAATATTTTACACTAATAATCACAACAACTGAAATATTAGATGAAGCTAGAAAGTATCAGCCAAATCCACAATTCATTTCATATATATGGAGTTTTATTATGAGCTTTGACTCAATATTTAGCTCTCAGTTCCACACTTTTACTGGGTAAGTTCACTTTCATGCTAATTTGCACCATCTTTGGTAGCAGTAGTCACCTGTTTTCAAGGGGAAAAAAATCACACTTCAAACCCATCATAAGTCCTCCAAGACAAGTTGTAAATAGATTGTTTGTAGTTAAAGGCTGTGGTTAAAAGAAGCAACATAAACTATTGCGTTAAATCAGAAAGAAAAGTCAATGGCCAATATATTTTCAGCCTAACTTATCCATTCACCTTGAATCTCCATCCATCCATTTTCTTAACTGTTCATCCAACTCAGGGTCACCTTGCATCACCCTGGACAGGTCGCCAGTCTGTTGCAGGGTTAACGCATGGAGACAGACACCCTTTCACTCTCACGTTTGGCCATTTTAAATCACCAGTTAACCTAACATGCATGTCCTGGAACTGTGGGGGGAAGGCGAGGTACCAAGTGAGCATCCTTACCTATCTTTGAGCCTCTGTAAAGAAATCACCTGAATTACTTTTTTTGCTGGACCATATAGGAACCAGACATTTTCCCTGTTAGAAGATACTGTAGAGGTGAAAACAGAGTTCAAAGAAAGTATGAGGCGTAGGAGGCATGCTCACAGGAAGTAATTCCTTGCCATGTAGCAACCAAAGACTATAACAGTCAATGACAACTGAAGAATAAATGAAATGCTGGGTGAAATAACTGTAGGCGACACAAAGTGGGTGCTGCTAAACCTTTCTTAACTTCAAGGCAAGTGACTGAAGTGATTACCAGTGAGACAGAAAGATACCACTGATTGTCATATGAAAGAGTGGACATATATTAGACAAGCTGTTGTTGATTTAAATTTAAAATGATGCTGACTGTCCTATTTGAAGCCTCTTCTAACATTTAGCCAAATGTATTTAGATTCAACATTCATGAGTGGGTCATTACTCTAAGGCCAAACTTAAACATTCCTGAAAGCTTATATTAAATACAGACCTTGTTAAAATCCACTGACTTAGGGATGAGGAAAATGCAAAATGTCAAGTAATTTGGGGGTTTTAGGACTTATTTCTGCAGCACTCTTATCAAATCCAGAAGACACTAAGACATTTTATTATTCATTTCGAACTATGCCTCTGACAACCTGATGAATTCAAGTGTACTGTTCAGTCTTCTTTTATCTCTCTTTTGTTCTCCACCAGTCATAGGAAAATATATAGAGAAAAATGGCAGCTATGAGGAAACATCTGGTAGCTATCAGTATCATGATGACCTTGATGAACGCTATAGGTCGAAATGTATCAGTCAGTAAAGTTGTCACCACAGCAGGGACCTTTCATTTGTAAGGCAAATGTGTAAACCACTACACTACAGGCACACTAGTTAACAGTAATAATGAGGCACAGTTTTCACTTCACTGTAGATAATGGAATCAATAATAAAAATTAATTTTTATTACTGAATGTCATGTTAAGTAATTCTGTTGAGTAGCCTGCCTTTTCCACCACTGCATCTGGCTTTTGTATATAAATCAACATTTGCTTCCTGTTGTGATTTCTTCTGTGTTACAGCTCGCTGCTTTCTCCCAGCTTCAGTTTTATGATGGGAAACAAATGGTCAACAACTACAGACCTATACAGCCCATGAATGGAAGGCAAGTGTATTACTCCAGCGGCTATCTTGCTCTTGCCAGCTCTGTGCTACTCATCATGTCAGTGCTGCTGTCCAGTGCAAGCGCTTTTTAATATTTTTTTTACTTTTACAAATACCTGTCTGTCTAAATGTACTGTATGCACTGTGCTGATTATTGTACAACAAGCCCTTACTTCAAATCATCGTGTATCAAATATGACGTGTATGGTTAACTGGTGGATTTAGCGACTAATGCCATGATTTATGACATATACTCTACAACAAAAGGGTACTGTTGTTATTGATAACATAATCCCACTTGTTTTCTTAATAAAACAATCATAAGAACTGATACGGCATTTCTTCTGATACACTAACACGTTATCTTGCTGTTCTGAAGACATTTAAATTCTGGACTATCCATCTTTGTTATGCCAGTGAATTGTCTAAACTAAAACACATGAGAACACTATAATGTATGCAACTAAAGCATTTTTTCCTCTCAGCTGTTTATATGCAATTATGCCGTTACTGAACGAATAAAGTATAAGACTTGATTTCTGCTTTGAAAAGATATTTTTTGGATATGTTGTTACTGTCAGTGACAGAGATGTTACGGTAGAAAATTATACTATTTTTTTTCTGGATCACACACTTGTCATCAGTATTAGTCAGATTATAATGTTTCAATAATCCATCCATCCATCTTCTTAGCTGTATGCTGAATTCATGGTGGGGGAGCTCAATCCTATCTTAGCTGTCATAACGTGAGAGGCAGGTACACCTGGGACAGACAGCTATTCACTCTCACATTCAATTTGGTCCAGTTAATTTTTTTTTAATAGTGAGAATTCACAACAAACGTTGCCTCAAGGCTCTTTATACGGTAAGGTAAAGATCCTACAATAATAGTGTGAAAACCCCAACAACCGGATGATCCTCTATGCGCAAGCACTTGATGATAATAGCAAGGAAGAGCTCCCTTTTAACTGGAAGAGACCTCTGGCAGAACCAGGCTCAGGGAGCGGCAGCCATCTGCCTTGACTGGTTGCGGGCTGAGAGGAAAGAGAAGGGCACAGGTCACAGAGAGGAAAAAAACAACACAGACAGTGGGAGACAGAAGACAAAATTTACTGACATGCAGAAATGCATACGCATAAATGCATGAAGGGTGAAAAGAGGTGACAACTATGGCCAATTTAGAATGACCAACCCATGTAATCATTTGACTAATAACGCCTTTCAATTGTGAATAGGCCTCCAGTGAGAAACGACATACATTGCAGCTTTACAAGAGCAATGAAGTGGCTGTATGGATTCAATGAACAGCAGCAGCCGATGAGATGTGGTTTCCTGCTGCATTTAAGTTTCTAAATATAAAACCCCTCATGAGGCCCATTTGAAACTCGTCAGTATTTTAGCAAAGCACCCAAGATTAAAGAAAAGTTATTTTTGTAAATCATCTACATTTTTTTCAGATTTCCATTAATGATCTCATGATCCTGTACGGCTATCTTGTGTCACTTTGGGACCACGACTAATGAAACTTAAGAGTCAAACTGCACCGCTCAGTGCATACACATCTATCTGCGCAATCAAGCTGTTTGTTCAAAGATGATAAATACAAAATTTATGGTCACTATAAAACATATTTTAGCACACTATGTGCACGCAGTCAGTAATCACAAGTTGCATCATGATCACTGGTCTTTGGAACTTTTGGCATTCCTCACATGTTAAAGACAGATAGGAAGATTTAATGACTGGTGCGAAATTACTATCGATTTTTGTTGCCTTTTTGAGCTAATGAATAACCAAATAAAGAGCACTTGACTAAAGGTGACTGGATTTTATTTATTGTTCAACTTCTCTTACATCCACTACGTGGCAGCACTAAACAGGTCTGAACTGCTGGTAGCAGCAGCACACTGTACATACAGTGTTTTACAAAGAGCAGGATGATCTGCAGACAGTTGAGCCATAACAGCAAGAAAGCTAGACACCTGAAATGAGAAAACCAGCTTCAGTTTTACAGCTTCTGCCCTGTTGTCCATTTTAATGATGCTTTAGACTCTGACTTAACAGCACGTTTACCTACCTACATTCAGATTAATTCCCTTGTGAGATCAGTAGTCAAAGGTAAAATATAATTTAATCAGTGCCCTGCTGGGGGGATAATACCTCCTGGTGTCATTAGACGCTGTGCTCGTTTTTGGCCCCTTGACGCTATCTATATTACCCTAAGTACTCAGTTAGTCTCTCAGGATATAATCCCATGTCGCACAGGAATAGATGTCTGATGCAAGCGCAGCCTTTAGTGCAACAGTGCTGAGATAATCTGAGGGATGCACAGTCATGCTCGCTGCTGCCTTCACAGACTTGTTTTCACAAATATACAACCTTCACATGTGTGTGTGTGCTGTTTGACCTTTTGCCCGATCTCTTGCAGAAAATAAACTTTTTGTTTGGTTCTGCATTTTTATTATCATCCACATTACTATCTTTCTGCTTGATTCTGGCTTCTTGTTCTTCTAACAGGGACATCTTTTCTCGGTCTGTGCACGCCGCCCATCCCCCACTTCCTCTTATTTCGCTTGGTGTGACTCTGAGGTTTGGGTTGTCGTGACAACAGAGGACACAGGCCCATCTCTATTCTGTTTGCAAAGTTTCTGCTGTTGCAAGCGTATTGCACATTTGCTGCTGGGATAGGGGAAGAGCCTTGCACCACCATCCCCCACCCACACCTTGTCACAAACATGCAGGCGTGAACGAGTTCTCAGAATTAAAAATGAGACATGAAGCTCTTCCTGTAATTTATACTTGAATTTCTGAAGCTTGCACAGATGTAATTTTGAACATTTGAGGGCAGTGCTGAGGAGCACCACTCTCCCTTTGCTAACACAAACCTTTAAGAGCTCCTGCATCTCCTCAGTGAGCTCAAATAATCAATAAGTCTGCTTTGATTCACTTTGATGTTTTATCACCACTTTGCTATTTCAGTCAGTACTCAGTGCTGCATCGGCAAAAGGCTGTGAGATAATTGGTACACATCCAATTAAATTATTATTGAGATCAATATCTATCTGCTTCAGAGATTGACTTCTTTTTGAAAGCAGGTGCCACCTCGTAAAGTATGTCCTTAAAAGGGATGAGCAGTGGCAGCGGTAATGCGGTCTGTCAGGGGTTGGGTGTAGGCCCTGAATTTGCATGCGTGTGTGCCTGTGTGTGTCTGTGTGTGCTGATGTGCAAAGTAAAACCAAAGTACACGTACTAAGATAAATGAAGTTAAATTCAGAGGTGCTTTTTGGTTTTCACACTGCATTCATGTTGAATTTTTACTGACCACAAGCACATAAAACATAATGAATAATGACAATGTATAAAGTGTACAAGGTAGTTAGATTAAGAGCAAATAAAAATGTCTCTATGAAAATTAGTTTAATGAAAGTTCTGACTTTATCTAGAGGAACATGTTCACACACGTTTTCAACCACTGTGTATGAGTATGTGTGTGTGTGTGTGTGTGTTTGCACATCTGCATACACTTGCCTTTATGTATGGTTTGTGTGTAGGTGTGTGTGTGTGTGTGTGTGTGTGTGTGACTGTTAGAGCTTTTCCTGTGTTAACCACGTGGCTCAGACATGGTTAATAAAAAGATCACGCTCACTTCTGGGTTTTCTTTTTTCTTTGGAGCCCAAATGCTGGTAAGACCCTAACGACAACTTAAAAATTAGTTGATCGCTGTTTGACTCTTATTGCTATTAGCAGGCATTACTAATGTCAACATAATTTTAAGCAATGTTAAATATGTCTTTATAAAGAGTTAAGTAATGGATTTTGCTCTTGTGTTTAGTTCAGTTTGTGAACCCCTGCCTTTACTTAACCCATCACTTTTCAGTATTTGCGGTGGAGCGACCAGGATCTACTTGATGTACAGTGTTGTCACCCATAAAGTAGAAAGCACTACTAAACTTTATTACACAGTGTAGTGTTTCCTACTTTATGGATGAGTGTACTGTTGGCTGCAGAGGAAAGTAAAAGAAGACACCAGGCAGACTGAGTGAAAATTTGAAACCCTGCTGTTTGTTTGTTTTTTTTTTCATTTTTATTGTTTTATTACAGACATTGATAGGCTAGCCAGAGTAGAAAATATTTTAAATTAATTTAAAATTTTAGATATCAACACTAATAATGAACTCAGGACTGTAATAAAAAAAGACAAGGTAAGCAATGTAAGAATTTAAGACAGTTTATTTTCATTTTTGCTTTATACTCATATTATTAAAACATTTTTCAGTTAATACAAAGAATCTGTTGTAAAATTTCATACATAAAAACTGCTGACAAACTCAAAACAAATGTGTTTGTTTCTTTTCTAATAATCCATATGAAATGTGCCAGTTATAGAAAATATATACACAGGACATAAGGCAAAAATGGAAATACTATATAAAAACACGTATCATCAAAACCTTAAGAATTGTGTTTTATTAAGGCTAAAATAATCTATCCATTTTATATTATTTCATATTGCATTTAGTGAGTTCATTTTTTGTCTTTTTGTAAAAGTGCTTAAAGTAGAAACAAAGTGAATATAGGTGGACAAATATAACATCTTTTTAACAGTGTTTTTGATTTTTAAAAAATACATGGTCTTAAATTTTCTGAGATTTTTTTGCAGAAAAGGGTTTGTAATTATTGTTCAAATTTTTCAATAAAGGAACATTTTGATGAACATTTGATGAGAACTCTTTTTACTTTGGACCATCCAGATTAATACTACTGCTGGGTTTATTAGCTTCTTATTTATTTTCAGTCTAAAACAGACACAGTGTGATACTAGAATATAATTTTTTTTTTTTTTTTTAAACCCAAATTTTTGACATATAAAATTT
>VUQH01039177.1:0-11378 GCA_015106775.1 Etroplus canarensis
CTCTCCATCATATCAGCCAGCTCTCTCCCTTTACCAGTCATAGTCCCTACATTTAAAGTCCCTACTCTCACCTCCACCCTCCTACCTTTCCTTCTCTCTCTCTCTGCCTCCTAGCATGCTTTCCCCCTCTCCCCCTCCTTGGTCTTCGGCCAACAGTAGCATAGTTTCCACCGGCACCCTGTTGACTAACGGCACCGGAGGCGGTCGTTGTTAACCCGGGCCGCGACCGATCCGGTATGGAAGTCGTGTTATGAATCCGCATATTTGATTTGGCAAAGTTTTTACGCCAGATGTCCTTCCTGACGCAACCCTCACCATTTACCCGGGCTTGGGACTGGCACTAGGACTACACTGGCTTGTGGGCCCCTGTTCATCTCTGAAAGCATAGCATGTTGAAACTTGAAACAGATGGGCTACAGCAGCATAAGACCACACTGGGTGCCATACCTGTCAGCTAAGAACAGGAAACTGAGTTTGCATGGGCTCACCAAAATTGTGCAATAGAAGAATTAAAAAACATTTCCTGGTCTGATGAGTCTCGACTTCTGCTGAGACATTTGGATGGTAGAGTCAGAATTTGGTCTAAACAGCATGAAAGCATGGATCCATCCTGCATTCAGTGTTTTAGCCTCCCTGTGGTGGAAAGGTATGGAATATACTTTCTTGGGACACTTTGGCCTCCTTTTTGAGCATGGTATAAACGCTACAGCCTATATGAATATCGTTGCTGACAATGTTCATCTCTTTATGACTATAGTGTACCTATCTTCTGATGACTGCTTCCAACAGGACAACACACCTTACCACAAAGCTCAAATCATCTCAAACTGGTTTCTTGAACATGACAATGAGTTCACTGTACCCAAATGGCCTCCATAGTGACTGGATCTCCATCCAGTAGAGAGCCTTACAAATGATGGGGAGCTGGAGATTGGCATAATGGATTTCCAGCTAACAAATCTGCAGCAGTGGTGTGATGCTTTCATATCAGTATGAACCCAGATCTCCAAGGAATGCTTCCAGCACCTTTGTTGAATCTGTGCCGTGAAAAATCAAAGCAGTTCTGAATGCTAAAGAGGGTCCACCTGGTACTGGCAATGTGAATCTAATGAAGTGGCAGGTGATATGTCTTATTTCTTTATTAATTCACTTCAGCACAGACAAGTCAGTGCATACAGTGATAATGATTTATGTCACATAAACAACAAAACACTAAGTGATCATATGCATCAGTGGAATTTGAAGGGTTAAATGTCACAGTTTGACATACTTAAACATACTGCTCGCACATCCATATTGTCCATGGACTTGGGTTTGTGCAGTGGGTTAGTTTAATCTGTTATTCCAACCTAACTACCTGTTGGCCAAAGCTGGAAAAAATTTGTGTTAATTAGACCGGCACAGGGTAATTGGATATTGCAGGGGAAGGAATTTCTTCTGGGCCAATCTGTTTTTGATTTGCATCAAGAATAATTTAGAGGATGAAGGATGAAGTGCCAAATTTGCTCAGTTAATTACTCTTTAATATTGCTGAAGCCTGCCTCGAGGAAAAGGTAGAGCCAAATGTGATCACTGCAACACTAAAGGACTCCCATTTTAATCTCAAATGTTTTAACCCATGGTATTTAAAGCATAATGTGGAATTAAGACTTCGGGAACCTTCTCTTTTATTGTACTTTGTGATTTTGCTTTCTCTGTCTAGCAATCTGGATGTGAACACCCCTGCTTTTTTAGTTGCATCGCAATCTCCAATCCGAAATTTATTCTGTGCAGAATTTGTTAGTATTTTATAAAGAGAATGCACACAAAGAAATATACAGAAAGAGAAGTAAAAGACAACTGGCATTCATAAGGCTCAGATACAGTACACACAAGCCTATTTTAAATTTACATAATTGTGGAGATCTGAATAATGATTGAATATTTTATGTAGTGCGAGTGCAGTTGGAAAAAAAATTAAGAGAAGCTCACTCAGTCTTTGCATCCTTGCTCGTGAATGTGAGACACACACAAGTTGATGATAGTCTGAATGCCATTTTCACAGAATCCAATTTGATATATAATGTTAGTTTCACAGTTTACCCACTTCCACTCTGGTCTTGTGCACAAAAAAAAATGGTTAGCGAGTTTTTGTTTGTTTTCCTTCACGTCTTTTCCGGCTCATATCCTTTGTCAGTCTCCCTCCCTCATTCCCTCCAGTCGTCAGTCGCTTAATCAATCACTGATGTTTTCCTCCCTCGCTCCTGTGTCGTCATCCTCCTCCTCCTCCTCCACACATTTTCTCTCCTTTCCCTCCTCACTCCCACTCTCTTCCCCCTTCCATCCATCCATCTATCCATATCTCAAGTGGTAAAGTGGTTCAGGTCATTTCCATACAGTTTGCTTAATGTATGCCGATGATAATAGCCTATCGACCTACTCCTCCACACATACATTCATTTTCTACTATTTTTCCCTGCATCCATCCATCCATCCATCCATCCATCCATCCATCCATCCATCCATCTATCCATCCATCCATCCATCCTGTGTTCAGGCCGGAGGGAACAGCAGACAAATGAGAGGTGGGAGGAAGTGGAGGGCCACTTGATTGAGCGTTGAAGCTAACAGGCATCAGTGTCCAGGCAGAAAAAGTACAAATGCATTTGAGTTCCACTGATTCATAATCCATTTATTTTTGCAGCAAAAAACAGATATTTGAATGATTACATATACTGCACATATGAGCGTATGGTAATTGTTTAAGTTTAAAAGCAATATCTTTTGAAACTTTGTGCTTCAGTGGACTTTTTTTGTAGTTAAATGCTGAAATCATCTGCTGGCAGATTAAATAGCAACAATGCTGACAGGTGATGAATTATTTAAACACACATGTCAATTGTGAAAATATTGTGGTTTTATTGACTGAATTTAATGAACATCTTTTGACTTTACCCATAAGAAAAGATGCTACATGCTTGTGGCAAATGAAAATATTAATAAAATTTCTGATTCCCCATACAAATGTTCCAGTCTTTGTGTACAAATTGTTATATCCTCTGTGATGTTATTGCTTTTTGTGGGGACGCCACGAGTTTTATTAATGTTTTTTTCTGTGTGGATCTTGGTTATGTAACAATGGATTAGTATGGTGGCCCTAAGAACTCAACACACTGAAATTTGAGTAAACTCTTAAGTAAGAACTGCAAGAAATGTTTTCTGATTTGCCCGTATTTACCTCTAATTGCTTTTTTTTGATCGAGCACCTGTTTCAATAAAGATGTTTTTGTAATGTACATCTCAGTTTTTTTCAAGAGCACTCTGGACCACTCTTTATTACAGCTTAAAGTAGCAAATAGGTTCTAATTAAGTTTAACAATGTTTTTTTTCAGTTAGCGAACTAATGGCCTTCTTAATAAAATTTCAGAAAATACTAAAAAAGAAAGGAAAAACAGAATTTCAAACAGAGAACCTGCAAATCCAATTTAAAAGGCACAAACCAATAAAAGTCTGGCACGTTTTATTTAAAAAAAAAAGAATATTTAAATACATAGAACATTTTTGGTGATAATTTTCTGTTGATCTTCTGATTGCTGTTTTTTTTAACTCTTACCATATTTAACATCACGCTCCTTCAGGCAGAGCAGCAAATTCAAACATGTATCATTAAAACCACCTGCTCCATGCTGCTATTGCTGGTTGCTTCTCTTTCTCTAGCACCCCTGTTCTGACTGGTGTGTTATTTCTATTACTGTCTCCGTGTTACTGTTTTGCCCTGGTATCTGCTTTGTTCTGTAGAGGTTATTTATTGCTCTTGCATTAGAAATTTGTCACTTGGACTTGGATTTATTGATTTACATACCCTCAGGATCAGAGTTAATTACAACATTACAAAAGAGTAGTTACCCCATATTCATCAGTGTGGTGCTAGTACCAATTCTAGAACTGGTTTCATATATTCCAAATAAAAAAATGATAGGCGTTGGTGCGAAAAAGCCGACACCAGCAGTGTGCTGCAACTGGCTGGGCCCAAAATTGGAACCACTGATGATGGTTGGATGGTTGGAGTGGCTACTGCAAGAAATCTATTAATGCATGACAGAAAAAGCCCACTTTCATTTTCTTTCCATGGAAACTAACCCAACCCCCTAGTAGTACCATCCTCTCAAAAGACACCAAGGCTGAATTGGCTCTGGTGATGGAAGAGGTCTGAACAGAAAACATTTAAATTCATTGTTACCTCAGCAAAGCTCATATTGTGGCTAAGAATCAGTATTCATTTTATGTACTGGTCATACAGAAGTATGATTAGTATTTCACAGCTTGTGGACCTTTCAATATATATTTGCTCTATGCAATATAGACCTTTTTGATTGAAGATATTAAAACTACCGTGACTCACAATCACTTGTGAGAGCTTGTGTGCAAAATGAAGCACAAATATAGCTTCATCAGCCTTGTCTAGCATAATTTCCCTTCTTTGTTCTTCAGGTTCAAAGGCCAGGAATATTTTGGTTAATAACTTAGTTGTGCCTGAATGTACACTCTATGGATAAAAGTACTGGGTTACACCTCTTTAATAGTTTCATTCAGTCCCACAGGTGTATAAAATCAAGAACCTAGCCATGCAATCTGCCTTTACAAACATTTATGAAAAAATGTGTTGTTCTGAAGAACTCGATGAATTCAAGTGAGCTACTGTAATACAATGCCACTGTTGCAGTCAGTTCACAAAATGTCTTCCCTCCTTACCGTGATATTCCACAATCAACTGTAAGTGATATTACTGCAAAGTGGAAACATTTAGAAAACACAACAGCTCAGCCATGAGGTGGCAGACCATGTAAAGTTATAGTGTCAAATGCTGCGGCCTGTACTGACTAAAAGTCTCCATCACTTTTCTGACTCAGTAACCGTAGAGTTCCAAGCCTCCTTTGGCATTAACATCAGTACCAAAACTGTGTGCCGGGAGCTTCATCGCATGGGTTTCCATAGCTGAGCTGCATACAAGTATTACATTACCAAGCACAATACCAAACATCAGATGGAGTGGTGTATAGCACACCCCACCACTACAGTTTGGAACAGTGGAAATGTGTTCTATGGAGTTACGATTTATTCTTCTCTATCTGATGGATGAGTCTGGGTTTTGTGAATGCCAGGAGTACCTTACTGTACATGCCTGTCTGCTTTTTGCCAACTGTAAAGTTTGAAGGGAGAAGGGATAATGCAGTGGTTTGGCTTTTCTAGGGTTGTCCTGTTCCCCGTAGTTCTAGTGAAGGGAAATCTTAACACTTCAGCCTACCAAGATATTTTGGACAATTCTATGCATCCATCTTAGTGGGAACAGTTTCTCTTTTCCAGCATGACTGAGTCCCAGTGAACAAACCAAGGTCTATAAAGGCATGGGTAAATGAGTTTAGTGTGGAAGAACTTGACTGGCCTGTACAGAGTCCTGACCTCAACCCCATATAATACTTTTGGGATTAACAATTGTGAGCCAGGCCCAAAATCAGTGTTTGACCTCAAAAAAGATCTTTTGGATGAATGGGCAAAAATTCTCCCAGACACACTTCCTTGCCTTCTCAGAAGAGTGGAAGCTATTATAGCTGACCAACTCCATATAAATGCCTATGGATTTAGAATGCAATGTCATAAGAGCTCAAGCACTGTTATGTGTAGATGTCCCAGTAATTGATATAATGTAGTTGTAAATAGGGCTACTGCTGGAGCCATATCTGATATTAGTCATGTCTGTCATGACGGCTGCGTTTCACAGGTAACAACCCACAGAAGTATAAAATGGAAGCTCTTTTGAATTCTCCTGTTATCTGTCCTTTATTATGATTTAAGCTATTTTAGCTACCTTTCTTTCAACAGATGAAAATAATTCAAGAAAGCCGCTTTAGCACTTTTTGTATTATGTGCATCTGATAGGGGTTTTTCCAAAACTGTTTATTCCCATAGATGCAGTTTCTTGAAATTATAAATGTACTTTCCTCTTTCGCTGAAGAATTCAGATTGTCACATATCATATTTGTATGTGTGCCTTGAATGCAGAAGAATTAATTTTAAAACAACCTTTTAGTGTCAAGTTGTACACAGTGAGCAGTAATGGTCAAACAGCAAAGTGAAGTAAGAATTAGCAACCCAAACTTCAAATATTCTTTAACAGTTCACACATCCTTTGAAAAGTGAGATAAATCAAGGTGAGTTCATGTACATTCTCAGTATTTTAAAGTAATCTAGCCACTACTAACAGTAGGTTAAGTGGTGTGTTTTACCCACAAGCTATTAGTTCTTTGACGTAGTTATTATCCAGTGTAGTCCATAAGATTTAAGCTCTTAGCCTGCCTGCATTATTTAGCTTAACCTCAGAAAATGGAAATGACTCAGCCTTCTTGACAGAGACGTCAATCACATAAAGTAGTGTTACTGGTCAGCAGTGCACTCTACCCCTGGGACCTGCGTTTATTGACCGGTTACCAGAAATATATGATAACATTCTTCCATCAACTTTATATGTTGAATAGGGCAGGTATTGAACTGGATTTGGCTGTTAAATAGGGGATTTTCGGGGTTTAGAGCAGTCACTGCTTTGGTTGCTTTTACACACTTGTGTCGGGTTGTGTGTGTATATGTCTGTCTGTGTGCATGTCCCTGAAGCAGTGCAGAAAAAGCAAAAGGATGTATCTTTTGCATCATGTCATTTTTTATCTATCTTTTTTGACAAAAGAAGCTGAGACAAGCACTTTTACCTCCACTGCAGCACACTGTTATCTGCCACTTCACTGTCTGTCAGGCATGCACTGAGAACACACATGCACACACACACACACACACAGCTGGAGAGTATGTTTGGTTTGTACACTTCTTAGTCTGAAACTCTAAGAAAACATTAAGTGGATTAGCATTTGGATAACTTGTTGCTGGCTTAGCAGTCTCATATTAGTGACTCAATTTTTAGGTAACTTGGGCTCCATAGATAACCGGAAAAGATTGTGTTTGCCAATCAGCTCTCTAGATGAATGACATTGCTATTCCTAGCTGATGCCAAGAACTTGCAGAAATGAAAACGTGTCTGACCTTCTTTGTTTGCCCTGATGATTTATTAAAAGATAGAATAAATCAAAGTATTTTTAGGCCTCTGGTGAGGGAAAAAGGCTTCTGTAAAGCAGCAAGCAGTTGATATTGGCTGATAAGAAGTGAGTAAATTTCCTTTTGCATACTGAAGGGAAAAAAATCCACTTATACTTCATTAAACAGCTCTTGGTGATAATGCCTTTGGTGCTGGCGTGTTAATTTTTTATTCCAGCAGATAATTCTTGAAGTCTGAAAGGGTAGTTGACAACAGTTTTTAGTGTCAATTAATTAGAGGTTAGATTTTTTTTAAAAGTTGATATGTTTTATGCTCGGCCATTGTACTTGCTTTTACACTGGTGACATTTAGTGGTTTTCCTATTTGGCCCACTTTCTCCTGAATGAACCCCACTGGGTGCATTTAACCAGGACAGGTTATTCTCTGTGTTTTATGGGCCTAGCTTTGAGAAGAGAAGACAGTCTTAATGTCTAAAGGACACAAATGTTCAGAATCCAAAGAGGAAGTAATGTGCTGGCACAGCTAATGCAGGATGCCTGGATTGGAACGCTGTACTATATATTAGTGAAAGTCTGCCAAGTAGTTTTGGAGCTTTCCTGTGAACTAACAGGAACAAAAAAACAAATGAGAGGAGTGCACTTACTTTTAATCAGACACTTCAGCAGGTGAGCCGCTCTAAAAGACATGTTATTATCAGGCATAAAGCTAATAATGGCATGAATGCAACCCTAGTATTAAATGGATTAGCTCAAAACACAAGAAGGGTACTCTGCCCCAGGAACACACTTAGATAAGGTAAAATAAACTAAATGTGAAATAGTGGTACACTTTACAAGTTGCAGTAGTGAATTTTCTGAAATCTGGAATCACGAATGCACTCAGTATTATCAACCTTATACAATTTGTGAAAAGTTGAGTACGCAGTAAATAAATAGAATAAAATCAATAAAGATGACTTGATGTTCCCACTTCAGCAGCCAAATAGATAAACAGGTAACAAAGAACCAAAGATGAGGAAAAATGAAGAGATATCAGTTATTTTTTCATATTTTTCCCATACAAAAAGCAAATAATACTGTCCAAAGACTGAATGATTTTAAAAGTCAGTTTTCATTTTTTGTGTCTTCCAGCTTGCTCAGGACGAGGGGAGCCCGGTGCGAGGGTTTGGTGTGGTGGAATATGAGAGCGCGGAGCAGGCAGAGGCTGTGCTGATAGAGATGGACCGAACCCTGGTGGGAGGACAGGAGGTCCGACTGTCACTCTGTACCCCCGGCACCTCAGGGAGAAGCACCTTGGCTGCACTCATTGCTGCCCAGGGTATGGTGAGTATATTACAGAAAAGCAGCATCACATGCACATATAACAATGTATAGTGAATGTACTGTACACAGCAGTGCACAAGATATTGGCAGAATAACAGTCCTCATAATTCACTCACCATTTATTCTAAGTGTAACATGCACATATTAGTGCAGCAGTTATTTTTGTTGCTGCCCAAAGTGCTGTCTTATTTAGTCAAAAACCTAGATACATTGTATTTGTTACAATATAGCAAAAGCTCAGACTTATCACAGCCAAGAAGCTAGGAGCATCAAATTTTAATTATCAGATGAGTCATCAACAATATCTAGTGTGGATACGTCACTGATTTTCACAGTTGCATCTTCCACATTGTTACTGTTGAAGTTTATTTGTTTCTTAGTCAGAAATAAAATTTTCTGTTGTCTTGGTTGGCATTCATCAGTATATTTGGAACATCATCAGCATACCCCACCCCCCCCATAACCTCTTAACCCTCCATTGCTGTAACCGAAGTAAAACATTCCCTTTGATATTCCTCGTTGTAAACCATATGATTAGTTTCACAATGTTGACTCACAGCTAACTAAAATTAAGCTGTTACATCAAAGTAGAGCATGTTTTTTTTTGGCTCCAAACTATAGCATTGAAACATTTTTCTCATATCTGTAAAACCACACGCTGCAACACTGAAACGCTGGACTTCCCAGGCAAACAAGCAGACGTGCTCACAGCTACTTTTACATCTAAGCTGGTGCCCAGTAGTTCATGCACATCCAGTGTTGAGATATACCGAGGTTTGACATGACGCACATGCATGAACACCCTCCAGCTGAGATGGGCTTTGTAGCTGTGATACCCCTCCTACACAGAGCTGTGGTAGCAGAGAGGCACTGACATGATAATTATAGTTCTATAGACTGATTGGGCTCCTCCACTGTCTCCTGCAGCCTGAAATAAACTGAACCCCAAGCTAGTGACACAGTATGACACTCATACACACACCCATTCAAATAGAAGCACACCAGCAAACCTACACATGCAGCGAGTGAGGGTAATTGAGAAGTGAGAGTTCCTAGAAGGAACAGTTCTTGTTAATCCTTGTGGATACTTGGATTTACTACAACTGCTGAGTACTGACAGGTTTGTGTGTATGTGGGTATGTAAGGAATCCAGAAAGATAGAGCAGGAAAACAGTTAATGGATACTTAAAGACAGGACTGTATGGTGTTTATTTAATGCTAGTAGACATAGCATGAGCGAAATAAGCAGTCAGCCCTGTAACTATTTCTACCTTGCAACTGCAATGTGCTCAGACAGCCGGGGTTTCATATGTAAGATATCTAAGTAACCCATCCTGTCAACCGGATTTTGCAATCAGGAACAAGGTTTATCTAACATTACTAATGCATTATTATTATTGATGATGTAGTTAAGCCAAATCTTAATATTCTTTCATCTGCTCCATTTATGGGTTGCCACAGTGGATCATCTGCTTCCATCTCACCATTGTATCCTTGTATCATCCCTTGTATCCTCTTCTACCAGACCAACCTTTTGCATGCCTTTCTTCATTAAATCCATGAACCTTCTCTGCAGTGTTCGTCTTTTCTTCCTACCTGACAGCTCCATTTCCAACATCCTTTGTCAAATATATCCACTATCCCTCCTCTGTGCATGTCTAAATCATCTCAGCCTTGCCTCTCTGACTTTGTCTCCGTAGCGTTTTTAAGATTACAACCCCTTTTTAGGATGGCAAACCCATAGCTTGAGGTTTGTGGAGATGAAATAAAGCGCAAGAGCCAACTCAAATTTCCAGAGCTTTTCTTTTAATGAAGACTAGTGATGGCAAAATTGAAACAGTGTTTCAGTATGTACTGAAACCTATGTGAAACTTTTGATTCGAAGCATTGTTCCGAGGTCTGTATCAGGAGGATGTCACGTGACTGTTCGATTTCACATTCCATTACATCACCAGCTGTTTCAAAATGTCTCTAGTGTTTTGCCCCGCTTCTGAATTTAAATTCAGCAAAACGCATCTGAGTACATGGTGATTTTGTTATTTTGTTTCAAAAGGTGAAAAGGTAAAAAG
Organism: Etroplus canarensis; assembly: GCA_015106775.1. NCBI lineage: Eukaryota > Metazoa > Chordata > Actinopteri > Cichliformes > Cichlidae > Etroplus > Etroplus canarensis. The sequence continues at coordinate 10,470 of VUQH01039177.1, forward strand.
GTGAATTCAGTCTGAAATTCCTCATTCCTGTTGAAAATGATAAAACATAGAGAACTCCCTGAAAAGGAAAGAGTGTTGATTAAAGACTTTTATTATGCTGGATGGTCTTTCTCGTGTTTATAACAGGTGGTCTAATAAATGTGTTAAGCTCAGTATGTAAATGATTATTTCTCATATCCTTGCCTGATTGGCAGCTGATTTACCACCCAGCATGTGTAAACCATTTAAACACTTTTCTAAACTGCAGTTTATGCCTCAAATTTTCCTGAGTGTTTTGTACTGATATTAGATTTTGGAATTGTATTGAAATGAATGGGGGTAGAAAGCATCCCAGGTCAGCTGTAAGGGATCATTTTTGAGCTTCTCTAAGAGAAGAAAGTTAAATATATGTATTTCATGAAACATCTGGCATTTCTAACCAGATACTTACCCTGGACGGCATTACTTTGGCCTCCAGTGACACTGTGAGGAATCTTGAAGTCATTTTTGATCAGGATATGTCCTTTAGTGCTCACATTAAATTATCAAATATGTAGGACTGCCTTTTATCATCTTCGCAATATAGCCAAAATTAGAAATATCCTGTCTCAGAGTGATGCTGAAAAACTAGTTCATGCATTTATTACTTCTAGGCTTGATTATTGTAATTCATTGTTATCTGGCTGTTCTAAAAGCTCCCTAAAAAGCCTTCAGTTGATTCAAAATGCTGCAGTGAGAGTACTGACAGGGACTAGAAAGAGAGATCATATTTCCTCTATATTGGCTTCTCTTCATTGGCTCCCTGGTAAATCCACAAAAAACCATATTTTCCTGATAGAGCACTTCGCTCTCAGAGTGCAGACCTACTTGTGGTTCCTAAAGTTTTTAAAAGTAGAATGGGAGGCAAAGCCTTCAGCTATCAGGCCCCTC
>VUQH01039183.1:0-11966 GCA_015106775.1 Etroplus canarensis
CAGTTCCCATTACTCGTTGTCTATCAGTTCTTGGGAGCCAGACAGAGGATAAGTCCAACAGTTTCTATCTGGTGTATTGTAAAGCTTTTAACTTTTCTGCTTCATTAGAGTGAACACAGTGATGAGTGGCAGAAATGACAAGAGAGAGGAGGTGCGACAACTCATGCAGCAAAGTTCATGGAATGAATTTGACCTTACTATAACAAAGACATCAGGCTTAAAAGACTTAACCAACAAGACACATTGCCTGTCTTATGTGTCACCCAGCATCGTTCTAGAGTTCTTTTAAGTTGGGTAAATTATTGGTCCAATTTAGCCAGTGTTAGCTTTTTCTTTCAAAAAGAAAATGAACAAAAAAACAAGACAAACCCCCCCCCAAAAAAAAAACAAAAAGCTTTTATAGAAGCAATTAGCAGTTGTTGCTAGCCTCAAAATAGAAATGGAATGTTTATCAGTGTTCTCTTTCTTAAATGGCCTTTGTGGCCAATTCAGTTAATGGCTCTCTTGGGAAAAGAAGTAAAGCAGCAGGCCGAAAAGGGAAAATAACAAAGAGTAACCCAAAAGGAGAAAAGGATGTGTTTGGACAGGTGATAGAAGATAAAGGGGGAGAGGGAATAAAAGGGTGAGATGATGGAGGGAGAAGAACTTTATTAAGGAGGAGAAGGGAAGAAAAAGGAAAACAGATGGAATCAAATAGTGAATATGATGAACAACCAGGGATGTAGAGCGTTAGGGCTAAAAAAAAAAAAAAAAAAGACTCAGAGAGATATTAAGGGGTAGAGGGATGGGTGGGGTTTGGATAATTGCCTTTCATTTGGATAATCTCTCCATTTAGAGTCATCAAAGCAGATTTTTAGTTGCCTGGGCCCCTTGCTGGAGCCAAATTGCTGCTCTGAAAATCAACAAAAGAGCCTTGTACTTCAAGAAGAAATTACTGATAAAAGGTATCCACAAGTGGAGAGGGAGGAAAGGCAATGGCAGGGGCAGAGCTGGATTCTACTGATTATCTGAACTTTTACATGACGGGTGCATGGAGGTGGGGGGTGGGGCCACTAATTAAAGCGTGAGGTGGTAGTGAAAAGTTATATTTATTATGTTCTATAAAGCACTCAAATTACTTTTTTTACCCTGGAAAAAAGTTCTTTGTGAAACAGTTTTGATACAGGAAATTTTTTGCTCTAATGTAGGTTTTTAGGGGCAAAAATACAGCACACAATGTAATTAATGACTGGTGTGCAATGCAAGCTATGGTAGTGATGATTAACAGAGTTAGACTTTTTTTCCCCAATTTGTAGTTATGCTGTGGGGCTCCTTGTCCAAGACATGCACAAATAGGGTAAAAAAAAACTGCAGCTTAGTTTAAACACAGATTTAAACACAACAAGGTATTGGTCTGCTCCTAATGCCAGTCAGCACATGATTTAACTATTACCTACAGACCAGTTTCAATACTTCAGCATGGTTCTTCATTGCTTTTGTTTTGAATATATAAATCTAAAGATGGGGAATTCCAGATAACTGAGTCCTGCACTTGCATTAAAATCTCAAGGGCATCCAGTTAACACAAAGCCTTCATGATCTGAAAAGCTAGCATCTTCCTTTTGTACTAGGCTCATCTTTAAAGGCAGCAGCCAGTTCAATTTAATGTTGTATTTATGTATGTTTCATGAAGGATGCACATTATTTTCATTCCCACAATTTATACTGAAGGGACTGATTTGAAGGCAGTTTAGAAAAAGAAAGAAAAGAAAGCATTCTTTGTATTATTTCAAACTTGAATGTGATAGAAATATAAATTGTTGGATATGAGTAAGTGAGCATGTGTATGTGCATGCCTTTGAGTTTGCACAAGCCATCCAACCAGATCAAACCTCAGCCTCTGGTGTCATAAAATGTGATTCTTCTGAGGGGAATTAGCCCTGTTAGCATATGTATCTATAATGCCTGTCAGAGTGATGTAGGGTTCAAAACAGAGTTAGGAGACAGGAGACATGTACACAAAGGGGCCGTGTGTCTTAAATCATGTGCCTGTGTCAAAAAAAGAAGCTAAGCAGTGAGGGATGAACGATGGAGACTTTTTTTTTTTTCATTTGCTGAGTTCTTAGAAAGAGAGGTCTGTGCATGCATTTTGTGCATGCCTGTTTTTATATGCATATGTGCACACACTCATGTCACATTTCAGACAACACGGCCATCCTTGTCTATCCTCATGGATTTTTCTATTCCTTTCATCTCTTCCTTTTCACTATAGCAGAAAAGGATTCTTCCTGGCCCACTGATGCTGGATTACTGGATTAAAGAGAAGGGAAGCTGTATTAATCTCCCACATTCATCTGTTAACAGGTGTTTTGGCTGTGACATACAACAGCGCTGGCTGTGACAGTATATGGTTAGAGTGATGTGACACTTTCACTGACACAAGCATTCCTCATGTCTGTCATTTTTAATCTAGTCTGCTTTGTAGGGTTTTTGTTAGTATTTCTCAGAGCTTGGTGGAATCACATGTGAGTGAATTAGATAGGAGATCCATCTTTGTTGGGTTAATATCAGCCCAGGATGCAGAAACAGCTTTGTGTTGCAACCTAAATGGCAACAGTAAATAACTGACATTTGTGGTTATCTAAAGTTTATACTGTGTGTTAAAGATGGGTTTAGGAATGCACCCAAAGTTGCAGTGTTGCCAGAGCAAGATGCTTTGTGTTCACAACTAGTCAATATGATGGAGTTGAAGAAACAACTCTGTGTTTATACCTTTAGACAGTTTACTACATATGGTGTTTTTTAAAAGATAATAGAAACAAAAAGCAAACATATGTTAAAAAAGATGTAAATCAATTAGAAACAAAAATCATTGACAGAAGGCTTTTTATAGTGCTTGGATCACAAGACAAAGGTATTGCTTTCAGTGTATCTTTGTTTTCATAATTACATACCCAACAGCAAGCGTTAGTGAACTTATAGAACATTCAATTTAAAAAATTGCCATGCTATACTTATTATACTTCAGCCATTAAGTTAAAACCTTTATTTAGTGAAAGTAGTCAAGATTTCAAGTAACTGTGAGAAAAGTGAGGAAAAGTGAGGAAGGAAAAGCTTCATGAATTATTTAAACATTTAACTGAAGCCATGACCTTTATAAACATTACTTTGCCTGTCTGGCTGCAACGCTGTTAAGCAGAAGTTTCCTTTGATTTAATGTCAAAGCTATCTAAGCACAGGACTGTACATTAAAGTAGATATGGTAAATTCTCTACTCTTTTTAAAATGTTCACTCAAGAGAAAGTGAATGGTGTTTTAGAGATGCAGTGCATCCTGGAAATTGAAAGGCTATACATCAGAAATGTTTAATACATAATAATGCCACAGTAATAATAAAATAATAATAATAATATTAATAATAACAATAATGACATAAGCCAAAATATCGATCCATCCCAGTTTACTAGAATGAGCCAAGCTCTTAAACAGGTGGGGTGGCTGTGGTTCAGAAAGTAGAGTGGATTGTCTTCCAACTAGAAGTTCGATCCTGGCTTCTCCAGTCTACATGCTGAAGTGTCCTTGCCAAGACACTGAACCCCAAATTGCTCCCGATGCATCCATTGGTGTGTGAATGTGTGTGTGAATGGGTGAATGAAGTTTGTAGTAAAAAGCACTTTGAGTGTTCAGTTGGAGCAGAAAAGCATTATATAAGCACCAGTCCATTTACTGTCTTACAGTTCTCATAATGCTACAAAAGTTATTTTACCACTGTTCTTATAAGCACATCGTATAAGTTTGACTATGTGTACCCCTTTAATGGAGTTACTGACATACAAGTCACAAATAAGCATTTACAAATCATGAATATTGCAAACATCAAGTGGTGCTTATAGGGTGTCACAGAATGAAAGCGCTAGATCTGACCTCCAGTCATCATGTTTTATTCTAAGAGAACTTGTGGAGATGGGTTGTGTTTGTGAACAGATTTTGACACAGGTGGTAAGCCAGAGCTCCAGGCCCTGGAGTGGTGTATTCTAAACTGGTCAGTTTTTCTCTGTCACATTAGTTTTAACAGCAACTACGCAACTCTCTTGGTACCACCCAGTGATTAAATGTTTTAACTGGACCCTGGTCAGTGACTGGAGCGTACTTGCTGAGTGGCAGCATTTCCTGATTACCATTCACAGTTACTATCCATGTTGTTTTACACCACACTATAACTCAGGCTTGTGCTGAGTGGATTAAATCATCTGGGTGTAAATGTGTAATTTACTGTAATGTATGGTGAAATACAAGCAGTGATATGTGAAGTGATTTAGGACCATTGAGTAGTATTTCAGGACTTGAGAATTTATTTGATGAAATGTTAATCCTAAAGTAGATTTCACTTGTAGAGGCCAAGTAAATAATGAAAGCATTGGCTGTATAAAGCAGGGATTTGTTTTGCTCTAAATTACATCCTTCACCATTTAATAACTGATTTTCTTCATGTAAATTATAATTCTGCAGCAGGGAAAAAAAACAGCAACAGTTTAGACCACAATAGTCAAAGTAAATCTAAAAGCACAACTTTCTAGTACACTGCTCAAAAAATGTATGATGTGCAATCCTGGAGGAGTTGGACTACCTGTGCAACCTCTGTAGGGTCCAGGTATTGCCTCATGCTACCAGTAGTGACACTAACCCTAGTCAAATGCAAAACTAGTGAAAAAAGTCATAAAAGATGAGGAGGAAAAAAATGCCAGGTACCTCCACTTGTAAAACCATTTCTGTTTTGGAGGTCATCTCATTGTTTCAGGGGTTATGATCCCTGACCCCCAAATAACAATTATCAAAAAGAGTATCCTGTTGAATCAATAGTAAACAATATACAGTGGATCTTTTTGGTCAGAAATATGTCTGCAAAAACCCAAAAAACTCATAAAGAGCAGTTTCGTGCCTGGTTTTTCCTGTAGTTTACCCAACATGGTTATCTAGTCATATCACAAGATAAAGTTTTACTCAGTTTAATGGCTTTTCTCTCCCAACAAACATTAAACAATGAGCTAAAATAGCAGAATACTTCAGCAAAGATCATATACACACACACACACACGCAGTATCTATCCATAATAAACCCATTAATGGGTTTGCAATTGTGAGACTGAAGTGTCCTGTAGAGAAGTTTATTGCACTTTAAAATGCTTACTGAAAGCACGGAAAAGCTTTTAAACACAATATTAGAGTGTATCTCTTTGCTCACATGTTTGTTCATTAAACTCTTTATTAAACTTTTTGCTACAGTTTCTTTAAGCAAGATATGGTTGCAGCAGTCCCTTACATCTAGCAGCTGAAATTATATAATACTTGTTTTTTTTATGATTCTGGGACTTGAATTTGAAGAAATGTTTATGGCAAGTTATTAACTATGAATTTCAGGATGTAGATACACAAAATTCCAGCATCACTAACACAGACTATATTTAGAGTGCATGTGTATAATCTGTTTAGGCTAATACTTCATCTTCAGTTTTGTTCTATTACATTTCTCTGGAGCAACAGCCATTTTTAACTTTGCCTTCCAAGATAATGACAGAAAGTTGTTTATATGAGTAATTATATCTGCTCACAGTTGCATACACTTTTACCTCTTACTAATGGATGCAGCACATCCTCTGAAAAGTGGTTGTACTCTGTCTGTTGGTGCCTTGTGGCTTAAGGAGTGTGTGTGTGTATGTGTGTGTGTGTCTTCCTGATTATGAAAGAAAAAAGTCAGGCACATTTTATAATTCATAAATACATACAACAGTCCAACCATTTGCAATGCCATACTCCAGATCTTCTAGTATGAGAAAGAAGGAAAGATTCTAAACATCATATTTAATTTGATTTAGCATTTTCATGAGCCTGTTCCTCATCCTTAAATCATGTTAAAATGTTTAGAGTCATAGCAGCTCATCCTCTGCTTATTGCTTACTCTCAATTGCTTGGCCCTCGCTCTTAATGAATGCGGGTGATTTACATAAAATATTCTTAAAGAGGTCTGTTATTATTACCATAACGTTTCATCTCCCACCATGGCTAAACTTCAATCAGTTTAGCATTTGAAATGCATTAAATGTCTCCATAAACTCTTCTAATCTACCCGAGTCATTTTTCTTCCTTAACTAGTATGTGTAGAAAGGAAAACTAATAGTAATTGCACCTTTTCTTTTTTCATTCCTTTGCTGCTTATTTCTGATTAAAAATTTCAGTCTCATCCAGTGTTTCAAAACAAGTGTGTAATTATGTTGTTTATCAGAGCGTATACTTGTATTCCTCTTATGATGTTTAGGGTTAATTACACCAAGGCCTTTGATGCGCATGCTCACATGAAAAATCCCATATTCATTTTGCACTCCAGCAAACATGCCTTGTGAAGTTGAGTTGGTTTTGATTTGGAGTATGAAGGTTTCAATTAAATTCCAATCCTATCACTGTCATTTTGCAATTGTTTATATTGTAAATAATGAAAAATTGTTTCCTCTGGGGGAAACTGGGTGATTTTTTTTTGTACAGGCAGCTAGTTTTTTGAATGATTATTATGGGTCTTCATATTTGTTGTGTGGTGTTACAGAAAAGCAGAGGTAGAAAAGCATCTACCTCATATACCTATGGTGATTTTTAGAACTACTGCACACAGGTGATAATAATGATGAAAATGATAATAGTCATTCAATGTGAAATTTAGATCGCTAAATGAGCTTGTAAAATATTTACTGGATCTCACTGGCACACTTCCATTGTCTGGGGGAAGTTGTTTACTTGCATCAAATAGTCGTGAGTGGTTTTCCTTTTGACCAGCAGGTGTCACTCTTATGCTGCATTTATTTGAATTTGTCAACACGAATAAATCTGCTGAATAATTTCAACAATTCGCTTACTAAAAGATGAATAAAAGCACTAATATTTATGGGACGGATTTTTTGGATTACTGAAATGAACTAATTTTCAGTGAACATTTTGTTTTCAGTGTCTTGAAAAGCAGAGCATGGGGCACATAAAGGAGCATTTAGGTCATAAAATTTCATCAAAGAATGACATTTAAGGGTGAACTTTTACATAACAGGGCTATTTATTGATTATGAAAAAAGAGCATGTTGGTCAATAATTGATTTTTCCCACAAAATCCTACTTGATTCCTAATTAATTCTGTATTTAATCTCTAAAATATTTTTTTGCCATTTATCTTATTTTGCTTGTTTTTTTACATGTTTTTTTTAAATAGGTCCAAACAAGTCAAGTCTACTTCCACCTGTGTGAAACTGAATAAATTTGGTGCACTTTTTACACCAGTGTACCAGGACACATGTTGTTTGTCTTTACTTTCTAGCCCCAACAAGCCTGTTCAGAATACAATATCACAAATTAGGAGTGAGCACAAGTTTTTTTTTTAGTCATTATATCATAATGAAAATATGCTTTCCCTCCTTTTTTCTTTAGTTTAAAGAAATAGTCACTCTTATATGAACTGAACCTCACTTATTTGCTGTGCTGAGTAAAAATGTGTCTCTCTTACAGATGAACTGGAATTGAAGGTTGATGAAGGAAATGCTGACTGCCAAACACTGCCAGAAAATCATGCTGAAGCGGTAGAAACATTCACTATTCTACATAACAGATTATTGCTGGGACAACAAGAACATTGTTGTAAACTAATGTCAATGCATACTGTGTTTAATTTATCTATCTATCTATCTATCTATCTATCTATCTATCTATCTATCTATCTATCTATCTATCTATCTATCTATCTATCTATCATTATTTTTAATACTTGGACAAACATTTTGCAGTCAATGACTATTCAATTCAATTCAATTCAATTGTATTTACATAGCACAAATTCACAACAAAAGTCACCTCAAGGTGCATTACCCTGTAAAATAAAGACCCTACAGTATTTGAGAGAAAACCAGCCACAGGGGCCCACAAGCCAGTGTAGTCCAAGTGCCGGTCCCAATCCAGGGTAAATGGTGAGGGTTGGAGTGTCTCCGGTGTCGTTAGCCAACAGGGTGCCGGTGGAAACTATGCTAGTTTTGGTCGAAGACAAAGGAGGAGGAGAGGGGGAAGGAGTATTAGAAAGCAGAGAGAGAGAAGGAAAGGTAGGAGGGTGGAGGTGCGAGTAGGAACTTTAAATGTAGGGACCATGACTGGTAAAGGGAGTGAGCTGGCTGATAAGATGAAAAGAAGGAAGGTAGCTATATTGCGTGTGCAAGAGACCAGGTGGAGGGGAAGCACGGCCAGGAGAATTGGAGGTGGATTCAAACTGTTGTACCATGGTGCAGATAGGAAAAGAAATAGAGTAAGGGTAAGTAAGAAGAATGAAAGTCAGTAGAAACAAGACAGGGCCCATGTGCATAAATGAGAGGAAAGAAAGTGGACTGGTGAATGGTGATCAGTAAACAGCAGTATAGTCTCAGGCAGAAAGGTTTGAGTACAGATGCAATGTTTGCTTTGAGAGTGCTGATGAAGAAGTATAGAGAAAGTCAGAAGGAGTTGTACTGAGTCTTTGTGGATCTTGAGAAAGCATATGATAGAGTGGCAGAAAAGTATGTGAGGGTGGTGCAGGACATGTATGAGGTCAGTGAGACAATGGTGAGGTGTGCTGAACTTGTGTAGTAACAGATGGGTTCAAAGTGGAGGTGGAATTACATCAGGGATTGACCCTGAGCTTTTCTTGTTTACAGTATTGATAGGCAGGGTGACAGATGAGGTCAGGCAGGAGTCTCAATTGACTATAATTGTCGCAGACAACATTGTGATCTGTAGTGAGAGTAAAGAGCATGTGGAAGAGAGTCTGGAGAGGTGGAAGTATGCACTGGAGAGAAGAGGAACAAATTTAAGTAGAAGCAAGACAGAATACATGGGTGTGAATAAAAGTGAGGCAAGTGGAATGATGAAGATGTATGAAGTAGAGATAGTGAAGGTGGACGAGTTTAAATACCTAGGGTCAACTATCCAAAGCAATAGAAAGTGCACAAGAGAAGTGAAAGGGAAGAAATGAAAGGGAAGATTTACAGGATGCTAATGAGACTTTCTGCAAATGCTTGGACACAGTGGCACAGACAAAAAGACAGGAGACAGCTGGAGGTGGCAAAATTGAAGCTGCTGGGAGTGACCAGGATGGACAGGATTAGAAATGAATGTATCAGAGGGACAGCCCAGGTTGAGCGATTTGGAGAGAAAGAACAGTAAGGTTGAGATGGGCTAGACATGTGCAAAGGACTGAGAGTGGATATACTAGACAAAGGATGTTGAAGAGGAAGTTTCCAGGCAGGGAGAAAAGAGGAAGACCACAGAGCAGGTACACAGATGGTGTGAAGGAGGACATGGAGTGGGTGTGTGTGACAGAAAAGGATGCAAGGGATAGGGTGAGATGGAGGCAGAAGCTCGGCTGTAATAATTCCTAAAAGGAACAGCCAGAAGAAGAAGAAGAAGAAGAAGAAATAAATCTTCAGTCATATTTCCCTTGCAAACTATGAGTACTAATTTTAAAATCCCAGGTTTAGATAAATTGATGCAGCAAAGATGAGCAGAAAGTGCCCTCAACTCAAAAAGATGTCCTTAATGCTTTTACAGTCTTTTTAAAAATTGTATTTTTTTTATTTTTTCATACTTCACTATATTTTTATTGTTAGTCTTGAGTTTCAGAAGCCTCTTTCTAACTAAAACTGACTGTCATTTTCTGCAGAGAAAGTCTATGGTCCGGAGCAGTGATAGTGGAGATGAAGAGTCGCCCAAGACCTCTCCTCCAAACCATAACAAGGAGCACCTCTCATCCATTGTAAGAGAGATTTCTCAGGCCAGACTCCTCTCCCTAAGAAGCAGGAAGAGTAGACAAAGCTTGACTCTCGGCACATCTGACAACGGTAATACATACACACAAAAAGATAATTTTGAATAGGACATCAACACCTGCTTCTTTCAAGATAGCCTGAAATTTATAGTACTCATGTGGCTTTGAAGATCAGTAGTGCCATATTGAGTCTGACAACAAAGGTATAAGTGTAACAATATATATCCAAGGGGTTAGTTGGATATTACAGTGAATGAAAAATACAGCAGTGCATTTCTGTAAGAGCTCTGGTTTATAATGTTTACTTTTTTCACCCCAATAAAAAATCTGATGTAATGTCACAATATTTTTAATAAATACGAGCCAGAAAAATAAAAAATGGGTAAAAAATAAGTTTGTCTTTGAAATATTATAACCTCACCACTAACTACCACTTGGCAATTAGTATATGGCATTGTGATAGCGTATATCTAAACAGTCTTCTTAAATAAATTTTGCCATCCCACGTTGCACAAGCAGTGCTAATGTAATGTTGAGAGTTTAACATATACAGACATATGACGTAATGGCTTGTCTCTGAAATCTTATGTAACCTGCTGCATTCTCAAATGTCCACATAGCGGCACTGTTGTTCTGCAAAACGTTTGTCATGAAATATTGAAAGTAGGTCCAACATGATGACATTAACCTTTATTACAAGAAACATTACGTCATCTTCATATGATCAGTATATAATAATGTTCTTCAGAAACTTTGCATTGTGCGCACTTGTGCCTGCCTTTCTTTTCAGCATTAAGAAGCTTTGCTAATCTGGAAATCTTAACAGCTGTTTTCAATTATTGAAACATAAAAAATATTGTGGTTATTATTTACAGCCAATGGGAAGCAATTTTCTGCAGACTGCTCTGACCTTAATATAGCTCACTGAGTGGTATGAACCACATTACGTCATCCTAATAGATGCTGCCTGTTTGCTTTCTGGCAGGAAATTTGACAGTAGAACCCCAAAAGAGCATGGAGAATGTGTGTCTGTAGTTCAGAGGTGGTGACATTTTGCATCAAATGAGAGGATTAAGAAATGTGTGTGCAGTTGTGTGTGTTTCTCTGTGTCTGTATGCACATGTACGTATTTGCATCTTCTAATGTCACCTCAAAATCCTTTGTATCTGATTGTGTGGCATGTCATATTGCAGGTACAGAAAAAATATGTTGCATTATTGGTCCCCTTGGATGACTTTGAGCAAAAATCAAATCATAAGATTGCTTGGAAAACAAAATCTTACACAAGAGATGTTTAACTGGCTTTGAAAGCATTTCACTTTCTCATGTACTCTTCACTTTTTGACTGATGCATTCGTTTCTTAACCCTTTCATGTTAGCCAGACATAATATTTCCTTATTTGTTTGGTTTCATAGCACATCTGATTGTATGAGTCTGTCTCTCTGTCCATGGTCCTGAATTCACCTTATCTAAGTGATATGGTTTCCCAAAGGCATCTTTACTATTTTTGTTTTTTGGATTGTTTTTATTAGTTTTTTAATTGTTATTTTTTCTGTTTTGGGTATGAAATGCAAACATTTGCTTACAAAGCACAAAATAATTCTGTACCAATTAGCATTTCCAAGGCAGGTTGAGTTTAGTGTTGTGCTGACATTTGGCTTCTCAGCAAGAACACAGTGTTCATATCACCTTTCTACGGTAATTCTCAACAGCACAGAGGTGTTTGGTGTCATTTTCCCTTTGGGAAATCCTGCCCTGGTTGGGCACGAAGTAAAAACACCTCACTCTGGTGCCAAAAGGAACACGGCCAAAAGGTTGACAGACTGGCAGAGGTGGTGGAAAGTACAAAGCATGAAACCCACACTTCAGATCTCTGATGCAGTGGAACATTGGAACCAAGACAAAAGAAATATAATTATAGAAGCATGAAGTCATTATAAATGTATCTGTGAAAGATGGTTTTGGGGTGGGGTGGGGAGGTATAGATCAAAAAGGACAAGCAAAGAAAAAAAAAGACAAATGAGACACAGTGACCCTGTAACTAAAGATTCTCCTTCTGCAGTGTGCTGACTGTGTTTGTGAGTTTAGTTTTGTGTTTGTGCACACGTGTGTGTGTGTGTGTGTGTGTGTGTGTGTGTGTGTGTGTGTGTGTGTGTGTGTGTGTGTGTG